>OX419344.1:25794724-25799724 GCA_948470475.1 Galaxea fascicularis | reverse complement strand
ATAAAGCGCTGTGTACATTACTGCACTACCACATGTACGCATTGCGTGTCTATTTTTTAGTGTTAATCGTGTAGCTTTTGTAAGGCACGTATTTGGAGATAAACAACAATGTATTGTGTCTATAGCTGGCATGAGCCCTTTCATGTCCTGTTCAATCCTACCGACTGGACGTGCAGCCATAGATTAATTGAGCGTCTATAGCTATGTTACGATATCGTGAGCTTAGTCTTACATTTTTTCCGCCAGTAAAATATAAAAGGTTGACCAATCCAAGAGATATCCTAAGGGCAGAGATCTCTCGATCTTCTCAGAAAAATCGAGAAGATCGAAGGCCCTCTTCTAGACCTGCTACAATCATAGACAAAAGTAGTTAAGACACTCCCCGAAAAAACCTGTTTTGTTGAACGCGTGAGTTTTCAGTCTCCAATTTTCACATTTCAAGCCCCTCTCCCCTTGTCAATGTTGTAATCACGTGACAGCGTCCACGGACCGTATTTCAACATTGAAAAGGGGGAGAGAGGGTTCGGCTATAGACAAAAAAGATGTTTTTTCAACTAGGAAGAACGCCGATAGAAAGCGTTTGTTTTGCTCAAATGTGTCAACACTTTTGTCCATGATTGTAGCAGGGTATCAAAGAGGCTATTGTGAAGCAAAAGTGTTTTTAAATTAGTTTCTTTAAAGCTCATACAAATGTTTTTTCTTATGCTGTGCTAAACCTTTATATCAAATTTGGCTGCACCAATGTAATCTTAATTTTACATCTTAATTAAAATCCAATTTCGAAGTTACTCACCTTTACTCAAGTCTTAAATCGCCTTCAAAAGCTTAAGCTCCTAGAGAGTTTTGTATTTTGTTGATTTGTTTCTTTCCACAAAGTCCCCATCAGTAGCGCTAAAAAGTCGTGCCTGCGGGTTTTTAGATATTTTATTCCAATCAAAAGTTATACAGAATTTTGTAACTGTCAGCAGAAAGAACTTCAGAGCAATCGGACATAAGTGACCGTAACCAAAGTTTCCAATTCCCAGACAGGTTTTTTGATAATATATTTATCTGCGATTTCTCCACATTTGAAAAGAATCGATCAAAATCCCTACGAGTTGTAACTCTTTAAACTGCTTGGACGCCTGTATCGGCGCAAAACAGTTTTCGAGGAAACAGCGCTAAAAGTATCCAAACCCCAAGCTCACTTCCGGCAAAATCACTCGCACTCCATATCTCCATAAATATCTATCGGATTTCTATAGAATTTATCCCAATGAAAGTTCATTAAGTACTCCACACCCGTACATATGTAAGCCAAAAACGAGTTATACTGTAATCATAAATTATATTGTTAATTAAAATAATTCTTTCTTAGGTCTTAAAACCGGAGATGGTTTCCAAGTGTTCTAAATATTCGCGAGATTACAGTTCTGTCCGTACGTTCCAGTTCTTTAAAGACACAAAATCCTTCTACACGACCTTGACAACTACAGCAGGCCTGGATAGTTCTCTGCAGTCCGATTTTTCCCTGAGCTTCACTATTGACAGCGTCTCAAAGGGAATTTCTGCAACCAAACACACAGTGACTGGAAACTCTTTACTGATCATGGCAGCGGCAGGTCAAACCTTGCTCATCAAGGACTGTATAAGCAACCCATCGTACATTGACAAAACTCTACTGACAGACTTTGCAGCCCTCCCACAGTCTATTAACTCCCCCTGGGAGAAAAACTCGTGGCAGCTGTACGACGTGTTCCTGAAAAAACATGGCTCTCACGTTGTGACGGCTGTTACAAGTGGCTCAAGCATCAACCAAATGGCATTTGCTGACACTTCTGATTCCTATTCAGAGAGAGATTTCCAGGTTAAAAGTTGCCTTTCTTTAGCAGGACCCACTGACATTGGAGAGTTGAACGTATCTATGTGTGCAGGTATTGATAAAAGTGAGATAACCAAGGTGTCCACCATGACCATGAGCGACTCGCTTGTTGTAAGGGGAGGAACCCAAAGAACGCGCAACGCACTGATTAAGCAACGTACTGCCGGGCTGATTGAAACATTCCTGAACGAAGCCAATATGTCCCACGCGCCAATTCATTATACTTACACATCAATCTGGGATATTCTGCAGGGTCTCTTTGCAGGAGTCGATCAACCGAACTTCGTGAGAGCTGTGAATCTGGAGTACTACTACCTTGGCTACTTAAATTATGGTTGCGACTATCAGGTTTTCGGTGAACAGGACCTTCACCCTCTTCAGAAGTTTGATTTCACTCCCGGTGCAAATCCATCCTCGCCCGAGTATGAATGCACCCTTGCACCTACAGGCTGCCACAACGACAACGACTGCCACTACAAGCCGATCTGGTGCTCTTGCAAAGGCCAATCCTGTGTGCATTATAAAGAAGAAACCTTGGATACCGGTGTCATCAAGACTACCGCTTTTGCGAACACCAACAATGACTGGGGCTGGCACGGATGCGATTGGAAGCCTTGGCTTGCTGGATCGGAATGCATTTGCAAACACGAATCCAAGCAGCGCACCACCGTCTGGAAGAGAGACAACAAGAATGCCATGTATCGTGCACACTTTAAAAGTCTCCACCGCCTGGCCGACAACAAGGAAGAAGTAAAAGAGGAACTCTAGCTTGATAATGTTAAGGGACCAGTTAATACCCTTTGTTTCTACAGGTTTCATTGCTGATTCATAGCGAATTGATTATGTAGATTTTTTTCTCTTATGAAACTGATTTTTTGACACTATTTTCTTACAACATTTAGCGGGTGAAGGTTTTTCTTTTCGAAAAAAGCACAAGGCGTAATAAAAGGCATACTTGAAGCTCTTTCAATGAGGAGGTAACACTCCCTTACTCTGTATGTCTTGGCCTTGGTTTGATAACAAATAACCAATAAGTAATTCAATAAACTAATTTAATTAAGAGGTTCCTCGTCTCCCCATGTCATCAGTGCGCTTCCCAGCCACTCCTCCTTGCCCCAGTAAATTCCAAAAATCACGTGCTCCGCATTGTTCTTTGTATTTTGATCGACCAGTGGGGAAAGTTTGCAAGACGACCCGAACCGGAAGGAGTTAAGCGATTCCACGTAACGCTGTGAAATCGAGATCCAGCACAATTTTTTCTTACAGCGAGATGCCTTTGGTAGAATTTGCCCCGCTCCGAATTCCTCTTCACCGTCGTCTGGAGACCGCAGCAGTAGCACTTTACTACTACTCGTTTTATTTTGGAGCTCTAATTGGAACCCTCGTCATTCTCGCGCTGTTTTTCACGTCCTATTACCCTATAGCAATCCTCTATTTAACATGGGCCTACCTCATTGATGGTAGAACTCCCGAACATGGAGGACGAAGGTCAAACTTCATCAGAAGACTGGGAGTGTGGAAATATTTTCGAGATTACTTCCCGATCACTTTGGTTAAAACTGCGGAGCTTGATCCGAGCAAAAATTATATATTTGGTTATCATCCTCATGGCGTTCTTTGCGCAGGAGCCTTCTGCAATTTTGCCACCGAAGCCACCGGTTTTAGCACTGTTTTTCCTGGGATAACTCCACACTTGTTACCACTAATGGGTAAGAAAATGCTAGATTAACTGTCACACAATGTTTCGTCACACTGCGGCTTCTCTTTGGCGGGGGGGGGGGGGTAGGGGGGCACTACCCTTAATGGCCTACACGAGTTTTTATGGTTTTTAACCCCTCGGCCCTGAACAGGGTCTTGACCTATCCTCCTCGAGTATTTAGCAATCTGAAATCGTTTCATGTGAAATTAGGCTGAAATTTTGGAGGTTTTTACCTTTCACTTCTATGTTGGTTATAAGAAATAAAGCATTGTCCTTCACATGGTAGGTATTCAAGGTTATTTTTGTCTTAACCAGGGACATCAAACCTCCAGAGGCACCCCTATATCCAAACATGGCTGCAGTACCCCCAGCCCCAGAATGGTTGAATGTTGTGTGAAAACTATAGGGTTTACCTCTTTTATAGGACTGCAGGTGATTCACTGTGATTTTTCAAAGGCAATGTCTTGGTTTTGATAAGTACAAAGAATGCAATATCTCAAAAAGAGGACTTTTCAAGTTAACCGTATTGATAGTTTTCATGTGATGTCATCAAAATTATACTAAATTAAACATGGCACCACAAAGCTCCTCTTTTAATTTTTTCTACTTGAAAAATCTTTGCTTCAAGAAAAAAATGATGCCGATATATTGTTTAATCATTCACAAAAACATCAATTTAAATTTTGACATTTATTTTTGTAAAATTTCATGGCAGCACAAGGTATAATTTCTAAAAACCGTTTTGTTTGAATGTACTTTTCAATTTTTGCGTCATATATTAAATGTAAAAGTGTCAACTCTACAATACTGAAGCCAAATTAGGAAAACTGGGCATGACCTGCCTTTTTTCTTTAACTACTACCACAGCGGCCATGTTGGTGTCCCTCATACCAAAGGGAGTCACCAAAATGATGGATCCATACCCGTCTTTTAATTTCAGAGAATTATTTTCACCATGTTCTGACATGTACTACTCAGCCAGATCACTCTAAGTTGTTTCTCTATACCTGCCCTTCAACTCCCATGTATCTACCAGTAAGTGTTTAATTCATGTGTTGAAAACCAAGGATATATATTTACAAGGTTCCTGTACCCTACAAGTAAGTTAAAATTAGAGGAAAAGCTAAAAATAATTTTTTTTTGATATGACACATATATACAATAACTTATCACTGTAAATCATCTCAATAATGTTCATGTACTTCTTAAGTCTGGTTTTGAACTATTTATATTTTTTTTCTTATTTGGGGCACAAACCTACAGCTTCACACTCACCTGGTAGTTGTTTAAAATATTAATTGCCATTTTATCCCATTTTCTACTTTCCTTTGAAGCACTGTTCAAGCCTCCATTATTCCGTGACTACATCATGAGCAGTGGAATGTGCAATGTCACTCGTGAAAGCTGTGAGTACATTCTCACCAAGAAAGGGCCTGGAAA
>OX419344.1:25659724-25789724 GCA_948470475.1 Galaxea fascicularis | reverse complement strand
AAACCTTGCACAACTTGTCATGTATGCGTGGGAAATTATCATCAATATCAGAAAAAAATGTGATACCCTGTTTCCAATGCCAATTTGACAAATTGTGTTCTTCTTTCAAGAGTCAAAATGTAATCTTTAAGGCATGAATCTAGCAACTCTGCTGCTCCACCAGGTGTTATTGCAATCGAACATCCTGGACCCATTTGGGTCAGGATATACTGGCAGCTCTCCAACCTCACATCCACCATTCTAAGCCACAATGCAATCTCACGGTAAAGTGGTACCTGAAGTATGACTAGAAAGGCAGCAACAACATCAATGTTATAATCAGTTACTGTAATCATTACTATGAGCAAACTGGTTTTGAACCTTGTTTTTACAGGAAGGCTGACATTGTTTTTCCATCATTTTATATTAATTTGCATGACTGATCAACAAAAATGGTCCCAATCAATTATTTATAGATGGTCCAGGACAGAGCTGAAGAGGGGGAATATGAACTGGCAAATATGTACCATGTTATTTCTGTGGTAACTTTTTAACAAATTAGAAAATCTATCCATGTTAATGATCCCATCGCTGCTTACCAACTAGGATCAGGAGCCCATGATAGAGCCCTGGCCCCCCATAACTGATATGCACTCCCCTCTCATTGGGAGCATTTTTAATTTTTGTAATATTTTTATAGCTGTATATTTGTTAAATTTTTTATTTTATGTATCCATGTCTCTCTGGAAGAGCATTTTATGAAGGGACTCTGTTGAAATGAAGATGAAGAATGAACACTGCCACCCTGACAGGGAATGTACAGCATCAAATTTCTCCTTATAAATATCAATGCTGTATACAACAGAGTGGTCATGAGAATTAAGGACAGGATCACACAACATCAATTTGCTTGATATTATTTCTCTCCACTACTTTGATAGAAAACATATATGGGCAACAAATTTAAATTAAAATTTTGATCTTAGGGCTTAAAGGGTTAATGACTCAGGGGACTGACCTTTTGGCCTCATTTGTACCTCCCCATTTTTTTAAATATACCTGAGCAAAGGGGTAGGGGGTCAAATTTGGCTGCAAATAACCCGCACCCTCTTCTCCTGTTTCCCAGACATTTTTTCTTTCCAGCTCCTGAATTTTTTTCTGTTGCTCCCACTTCCTGCCCTTTTAGAACTTCTGCTTCCTGCCCCTTTTTCCTTTCAGGCTTGCACACTCCCACAGCCCTGTCCACTGAGTTCCCAGCTGGTCTGTTTGAAGGCCTCTTTAAATTCATTGCATAATTTTTATGGTGAATACAAGTTTTGGAATGTGCTAGCAGTAAAGCATTTTGTGATTTACACACTAAACTGACAAGCATGGCTGTAGCTGGTTTTAACAGTGAAAAGTGCCTTGAGATACTCACTGGAATGAGCTCCAATATGCGGTGAAATACCAGGAAACTTTTCTTGAAATCCAAGGAGATTGGTTCCAAAACTGATGACCAAACCATCAGGCATGAATCCATGGGGATGGTAACCAAAAACATAATTTCTTTCTGGATCCAAGTCAGCTGTTTTGAACAGTGAGATAGGATAATAATCTCTCAAACATCTAAACAGACATGAGTTGCCAAAGAAATCAACACCAATTTTTCTTCCACCCTGTTTACTTGTTTTCCAATCCAGGAACATCCATGTCAAATACAGCGCTAAAAGAGGCCACAACTCCTGATGACAGTAGAAAAAATAAAGTGCTCCAATTGGAAAAACACCAGTTAATCCAAGTATTATGATAGTGTAAACGAAAAGGATACCGCAACCCTTGATGAACCTTGACATCTCCAAAATTACTGATCACGTGATGCCTTTACAGCTTTCGTTGCTTGCAGAAAAATCCCTTGATTACATAAATCCCATAATATTCTTCTCAACAACGAGATCGGCAGTTTACAACCAGAGTAAAAAATAGGGAAAAGGGAACCGCAAACTTGACTGTATCAAGTTTTGGACCGTGTCTTATTAAGTGCTTCTTCATCGAATACTATATAATGACACAGAAAACCAAGCTATGGTACTGGCTGCTAGAGATCATTACAGAGTAAAATGCCTGATATGATGTCGCGACTTTTGACCTATCTTCAAAGCTTAAAAGAACGCTTTCTTCAAGGAGTCACTGTTCTTGCCTTCTACTGGATCCTGACAGCGGGGACGTTGTTCGTGTTCGGAGCACTGATCCTGTACGCTCTACTGTCTTGTCACCATCTTTGGCCGATTGGCGTGATTTACTTAACGTGGGTATATCTCGTGGATCGTGACACTTATAACCATGGAGGACGGAGGTCAGAGTTCGTGAGAACCAGCCGTTTCTTCAGATACATGAAGGATTACTATCCAGTGAGTTTGGTAAAGACGTGTGATCTACTTCCCATGAGGAACTACATATTTTGCTACCACCCTCACGGAGCTATCCCAGAAGGGCTCGTCGTAGGCTTTGGTTCAGAAGCGTTACATTTCAGCCAAAAATTCCCAGGGATTGTACCTTACATTGCAGCACACTCGTGTAAGCAAGTAATTTGGACTGTTTTACATTTCAGTAGCTTCGTAGTACTGTTTATACAATAATCTGCATCTGTCGTCATATTTCATAAAGTGATGCTTGTTGCGTGACAGGGAACTCCTGACTGTAAAAATCAGGAGATGCCGCAGTAATTTGAACTGAATATACCATCGAAATTGATATTTTTGAGTGACCGTGGCATTGCATTATCTGGTTTAAAAAAAAGCGACGTACAGCAATGATCAGGTATGTCATGTTATGCCGTACCTTCTTCCCCCCCTATCCCCCTTGCTCCCCACCCCTTACTCCCAACCCAACCCCGCTCTGGCTTTTTTCTTGCACATACATTTGTAAGATATCTGCATGGAGCAATATTGGACACATTAATCTTATCTATATCACCAAAACTGATTTGCACCTGTGAATGTTGGTGAATCACAGCCTGCCAGGACTTGGTGGTCTCCATTGTCTTTGCATGTAACAGTGACATGCCCTGTCATAAGTCCTTTTTCCTGAGTGCCATGTTTATATGAAGGTTATCCACCTATTTCAGTGGAAATATAATGTAATAATTACATCACTGTTACATTATTCCCCATTGAAAATAGTGGATATAAATCATGCATTTCCCTGTCAATCATGTTTTCAACAAAATCACTTTTTCATTCATCTGCAGTTATGGGATGGTCTCCAGTCTTTCGTGAAATCATCATGGCTCTTGGGGTGATCAACGTTAGCCGCAAGAGCTGCAAGTTTGTGCTTACTGACAGAGGTCCTGGCCACTCTGTTGCCATAGTTCCTGGAGGTTCTTCTGATGTGCTTAACCTGTTTCCTGGCTCTTACATTCTCACGTTACAGAGACGTCAAGGCTTTGTCAAGCTGGCTTTGGAAACTGGGTATTGATTCATTTGTTTTCAGACTGCAGACAGGAGTGGTTATGGATGTTCTGATGATTAAAAACTTAAGATAATTGGAAAACTTAATCAATTCTTATATCTAACGTGTAAGGGGTGTTGTATGGGAGTCTGAACTTCCATTTCTGTTGGCTGTGCTCTTCATTCAGGCTTTTTGTTTTTTTTTTGGGGGGGGGGGGTGGAGTGAGGGGGAATTGAGCTGAGAAGGTAAGGAGTGAGTTAGAATGTCTGAAAATGCTCAGTGTCTCCATGCCCCTCCTGAGGGGTTTGCTTAAAGACTGCTTAATTCCAGTTGCTGCCCATTTCTTTGATTCTTTTCTTATCTTTTGTTTTACTGGTTGCTCGGCAGCATAACATGTATTTTTCTGTTTTATAACCTCTTGTGTATACCGGTATTTGGATTTGCCCATTTCTGCTGAAAGAATCCATGGAAGCTAGGGTTGCTCATGAGATAGGAGGATAAGTCTCACGGCATTTTTTGTACTGTTGTTGAGAACTATGATATGATTGTTCCCTCAAGTGAAGTACACATCAATGCTATAGATAGAAATGAATGCACAGTATTAAGTAAGAAGTGATTATGCAGGTTTTTGGAGTAGTCTTAACCCGAAAAACAATGTGATGGTTAGAATGAAAGCTCCAATTAAAAAACAAAAACTTTATTTCCAGTCCGATTTTGGAGTAGGATTGAATGCTAATATCCCCGACACACACATCTACACAAACAAGACAACACAGTTTTTAACGTCTGTTGTTGTTATACTTCTAGGTGTCCTTTAGTTCCTGTGTTTGGATTTGGACAAAATGATGTGTTTAATAAACAGCCTAAAGTAAGTTTCCTTCAGAATTATAAAACAGGCCGCAGTACATCAGAGAAATGGATAAAAGTCTTCTTGAAAGGAGTCATGCAGATGCTGTTTGCTCGATTTGGTATCATGCCTTATCCGCGACCAATTACAGTTGTAGGTAAGTTTCAAGGGCTGGAACTGGAAAAAGTCGAAATTTCTGATTGTAAGCTTGCCTTACATCACCATTAATCACTAAAATGGTGTCTCAACTAGAAAGACGGTAACAGTTTGTTTTGCTAGGTAAAAATGAAAAATGTTTGATGACTTGTCACTGAAAGAGTGTTGGGAAATTGCTTCACTTTGAAACAATTCTGTTACAACTTTCAAGTATACGACTCGGATTATGATTAGAAAGTGCGCCAGCTGGAGGACATGTAGCAGCGGAAAATCATTCCATGAGAAAGTGAAATGTAAAGGTTATTTGTGAAACGAAAGATTTGTTCGCCAAAATATGCTTGTTTTTATAACTTCCTTTTCAGTTATAACAACATTTTTTTTCTTCATAGTTGGATCTCCTATCCTGGTGGATAAGGTGGAAAATCCAAGCATGGAGCAAATCAGTGAACTGCACTCTAAATATAAAGACGAATTAAGGGAGTTGTTTGAAAATCATAGAGATGCATGTGGAGTGCCAAGGGACACTGAACTTGTTATTCAGTAGCTAGGATACACTTGAGAATTTCTTAGTGGACAATAAAGAAACCTGGCGCTGCACGTCCTATGGAGAGGGGTGATAAGAGATAACGTATACACTTAGTTGGACAGTCTCAAGTTTCAACAGAACTGAGTGTATCGCGCTAGATAAGAGAATATCAACGATTAACGAAGTTACAAGTAACACTGCCTCTAGACCTCAACAACAAACATAAAAAGAGAGACATGCACTGAGCCAACGATACTACCAGGCGATGGATTACAGCATCTCACTGGTATCCCGAGCTCAGGGAGTCTTTTTATGAACCATTGAACCGTTTTGTAGTAGCGTTAATTAAAGGTTTGTAAGAGAATCAGTTTAACGGTAAAATATAGTAATAAAAAATAATAGAAGTCCATGCTATAATAATGTATCACCTGGAAACAGGTGACCATGACTATCTTGTGCAAGTTCAAGCTTGTTTTGTGTTGGTGGGTTCTCGTCCGATACTTTTATCGAGGTTCATTGTTTCTGTATTTACTGAAGGGTCAATGATATTACTTACTGATATTACTGTATTCCTAAAACAGTGTAGTCTATTTAGAACAGTCCTAACTGCTCTTCGGTACTTTGGAATTTTCCAAGCGCACAAACGGGTTAAGAGAGCTGTTTATTGTGCAACCCTTATGGATATTTGAAGAAGAACTATGAAGGCTTTTGACTCCGTGCGAAAGGAACAGAGATTTCTCAAGTTGATGGCGATAACATAGGGAACAAAAGTCTCATAGAACAAGCACAGGACGATAACGAATGCCAATGTGGTTTTCTTTTCGATAAGAGCTGTTTTTAAGCTGGTTCTTTGGCTGCCAGACCGGAAACGTTTTACTCGCTGGGTGTCGGTCCCAAGTGCGTGGAATAACTTCCGGTATACCAAAGGCAGTACCAGATCCTCACAGTTGTAAACGCAATTTAGGCAATTGCGTAAAGAAACCTGAAAAAAATTCAGGACTTCAACGGGGTTTTAACCCGTGACCTTGTGATACCGGTGCGATGCTTTAACCAACTGAGCTTTGACTGAGGGAAGCCACTGACGTTGGGAGCAGGTCAATTGTAGGTTCATATGTTCCCGTGAAAGAGATGAATGTGGATGATATATATGAAATAAATCATTTATGAACTGCGAGGATCAGTCTTCATTTGATTTCAAATCCGCAGCCCATATATGAGTTATTTCATCTGTATCGCCACACTAGTGGCAGCGTTACATGGAGAGTATTCTAGCGGATAGGAAGCTCGTGAAGACAACAACATAGATCCAAAGTAAGGCCACAAGTTTTCTGACTAGTTTCGCTGTCACAAATGATCCCGATGGTTAAGTGCATAGCTGACGGCAAACCATCGGTTAAACGCCATGGCAACCACATTGCAGCAGCTCATTGTAATGCTCCCAACAGCGATATAAGTGAATGATGTGAATGAAATAGTAAGACTACCTTAGAAGTTGGGATTGTTGATAAACAGGCGGTGCGTCGTAGGTAACAAGAGAAGATCCTGATATAGATCCAGTCATAAAATCTGCAACCGCCGTCGGTTTGTGGCCAAAAGTGTGCACGGCGATCGGAGACTTCCATGAGGATCTTTGTAAATAGTAAGTAACAGCACTAGAGTGAGTTCGCTAAGTCCAGCTGTTACTAAAATTACAGGCACATGATCATATTGGAGACTAGAACCAGAAGGGTCACTACCATTGGTTAAGAATTCAGGCCCTGACGAGTTCATCGCTCGGAATCAGAGGATTGGTTTTCATTCCGTTCCAGCAAACTGGCCACGTAGAAAGACAATGCCAAATTACCAAACAATGTAATCAGTGTACATTCTCAACCAGGGGGAAATTGCATTGGATTCAAAGGCTCTAGTGTTAAATAAATTTAATACGACAGGAACCACCTGATAGCTGCCTGGTCAACACCCATGAATGACATTTTACGCAAGATAATCTCGTGATCAATGGTGTCGAATGCCTTAGTAAGGTCAATGCCCCATTGTCGATGTTAACTGACCAATTATTTGTCGCCTCAAGCAAAGCCGTAAGAGTACTATGTAAAGAGCGGAACCCTGATTGGCAACTTGATAATAATTTGTTATCATTTAAATAATGGTAGAGTTGGTTATAAACAATTTGTTCGAAAACCGTTTAGAAACTATCGTAATAACAGAAATCGGCCTATAATTGTTAGGATCCCATTTAAGACCCTTTTTAAAAATCGGAGTTACTTTGGCCGATTTTCATTCGTCATGGAATTTGAAAATATGGCGGTGCTCGAAATCTTATCAAGACCAGCGGCTTTTTTATAATCAATTTTCTTCAAAAGACTTAATACAGTATCAACACTAGGAGTTTGCAAAGAAAACGATTTCTCAGTAGTTTTCAGATAGAATTCAGGATTTATTCTACAGCCGGGATATCTGCTGCTAATACTTGTGCAATATTAGTAAAGTGTTCGTTAATAGTTTCCGCAATGTCTATCGGATTACTAACTACTTTGTTGTCAGCTTTGATTTCCAAGATATTGGACGTCTTGCCGCTATTGCGGGAGGTTAGTTTGTTAATTAGGTTCCGTGTTTTACGCAAATTTCCTTTATTAGCTTTCAGGTTGTCAGAAACAAAGTTTCTTTGCAAGCTTAATTGCGTTACTATGATTTGCCTGGTTTCTAGCACGCTTATATTGATCCCATGTGGCTGAATAATTGGAAGAGATTGCCTTCTTTTTGAGGAAATCTCTTCTTCTGGCTTTGCTCAGTACATCACTAGTAATCCATGGACATCGCTTATGTCTGCGACGTAACGCAGACCGATCGCCGATCATGTCGCCGACCTATAAAGCTACACGCCTTGTTTGGTTATCGGCAATGGGTTTTGAAATAAGTTTGGTTATTGCATGAAGAAGTTTCAAGCAGGTGCATATTTTCGGCGACTGTTTTAACTGTAAGAAGACGTTAATGAGTGAGTAAAGGTAACAGTTACACTGAATTACAAAACGGTAGGAAAACGTGTGACAAAGGCAACACCACTTCTGGAAACCTCTATACGGAGCTGAATCTTTTCAAAATGCAAACTTTGTAATGTTAAGACTCTTAAAACCATGCCCAAAATTGAACGTTTTGAAACTGCAAACTTGGCAGAAAAATTAACTTTTCACAATTAATGTGCATCACGCAATATTTCAGGGGGAAAAATTGCGTGACGAGCCAAAAGAGTTTATCTTGTACCAGGTGAGCGCCGAGCCAGTGGGGGTACATAACACCTGAAATAGAGGTGAAGGCAACAACTACACTCATTTCCTCGAATTTTTATTGTTCCAATCTGTATTACACTAAAATTAATTTCAGTTTTCATTGTCGTCTTGCCATTAATAGTGTTACATCATTACCAAATTTTTAATATTACAGACAGTGATATTAACAAAAGTATCCTCTTGCACGTCACCTAAAAACGTGCATTCTCGTTTGCTATCACAAGAGATGCTAAATTAACTCAGTGAGAATTTCAGAACTCAAAGTTCTATTTCGGTAAAAGACAATATATAAAACAAATCCTTCAACTTCAAGAACATTTATCATTCCTTCATTCTACAGGTTATCAGTAGTTTCAGTGTAATCTCTAATTTGGAAGTTTAACTTTTTTAACATTTGTACAAGGATATAAAATTCTTCTTTGCGAAAAACTAAATTATATACTGAAGAAAACTAATTACTTAAAATCACACTCAATAAAATTCAAAACGAAGAACAAAGCCTCCCTTCTTTTTACTTAGCAAATTGAGTTGATAGATGAAACCTCAAAATGACATGAATGCTTTTTGACATACTTTGCCCAAATTACCCGCGGTTATTATACTGTAGGGGGTGGGTTTCAGAGTTCTATTAAGTTAATGGGGATGAAAAAAGTTGGACAACCCCCACTGAACCCCTTGTGCGGCTCAGCGTTTGCGTTGTGTTCCTTTGACAGTTTCGTTCAAAATTCAGCTTCAGTGCTAAGTTACCACGTCGTTTACTGCATCTCAGCCGTCTCACAATACCCGGGACTAGGATCCCGGGTATTGCACTTATGTTGTAACTCGTGATAACGAAATGAAACAAAGCAGAACAACAAAACAAACGAGAATACTGTAATAGTGCCTACTTAGCACCATTTCGTCATCTGTTGTTACGAGTGGCTGTTTTCTTGATAATACCTTGTGATAGCTGCGGACACGAGCTTGTTAAGAACTTTGCAGTTTCATCAACCAATTCTTTCTTGAAAAAACGTCATTTCCGTGTTTTTTGCCTTCTCAGACGAAAGAGAACGAGTTAGAATCCCCTCTTTGTTTTATCGATCATACACCTCTACGTTATTCAATTATTTTTCTATCCAAAAGCCACAGGGCCGTAGTTAGCATGGGGCAAGACGAGGTAATTGCCTCGTCTTGATTTTGGCATTTTTTTTTTGGGCACCAGTATCGCTCAGCAATAAAAAAGTGAACTTCTCAACTTGCCCAAGAATGACTTTTCTGAAGAAAAATGCCACGGAAAATGCATAAAAGAGCATTTCTCAGCCTCTAGATTTGTCTGGCTACGGCCCTGAGCCATCTCTTTGCTTCACGATAGTAAAATTGCTTTAACATCCCAAATCTGCAAAAAAATAAAATGAGGTTAATTCCTGAATAAAAGAAAATGTATCTAAAGACAGTTTTTGGTTAGGAAAGTCCTCTTGACTGATGAAGACTGATGAAGACTTAGAGACTGACTGGCTGATACAGTATACTGATTACTAACGAAAGAGCCTTTCCCAAGCACAGCTAAAAGTACAGCAAACACATGGGATTCTGGCCGAATTTGCACCTCTCTAACTTTGATGAAATAGAGCACTTAACTTCCGAGTTTGTCAGTAAATTTTAAAAGCTTCATAAAGTAAATTAATACACTCCTCTCCCTTTGAATTTTTCCCAGGGAAGGCGAGGGAAGCCTCGAATCTGTAATTTCGTTCAGGTAATTACCTTAACGATCCTGTCGCCTCCACAAGTCAGTAATCTTCCTTTAGTTAAATCCAGGTGCATTGAACGTGTTGTGTGTTTTGCATCATGAAAATCTGCCAGAGGTACTCGGCTAGGAAAAAATGTAAACAAAAACCATTAGCCTTATAATATTAAACATTGTGAAAAATAATTAAACTGTTGCTCAATTTATTCTCGTGCCCTAAATGGTTGATAAGGTTGATACTAAAAAATGTGATCATTCAGTAGTAAAGCTTTTACCATCGAAAGAGACCACACATCACACAAAGTATCGTACTTACTCATCATCTGTGATGGTTTCATAACACTCCGTACACAAACGAATTGAATTTTCAAACCCCATGATAGGATAGCTTGATTCTTTGTTGCTACAATCGTTACACACCGCTCTACCACACTTTCGACAATGATGCTGAAAAACAAAAAAACAAAGATATAAAATATAAGTGAGCTATCATGCATCCAATCCTTAAACAACAACAAAAAACTTTAAAATACCGGTAATGCATGGTCTGTGCATTGAGTAATTGTATCACCATACTGAAACAGTATATTAATACTATATTCCAGTATTGTGATACATACTCAATACACAGATTGTGCATTACCAGTATTTTGAAGTTTTCAATGTATGACAATACTGAAACAAGACAGTATGTTGACTTGAACATAGCTTTCCTGCATAAATATTGCAGTGCTGTTCATCACTGCAGAAGTAACCTCCGAGTGTTTGCGTAAAATCCAAAAATGTAACTACAGTGGAACCCTGTTAACACGATCACCGTCGGGCCATGAAAATTTGGTCGTATTAACGGGGTGGTAAGATTAACGGGGCTTTCAAAATCAGAAAATAAGTGGGCTTATGTCGTTCGGGCCACAAAAAAGTGGTCATAATAACGAGGTGGTCGTATGGCGGAGTTCCACTGTATTCAACTGAAAGCAATGAATGATATCTACTATTCCATACAATGTGACTTTTTTAAGTTTTAAAGTTTGAATCTGTGGATGAATTTGCCGCTGTACAATCATGCAACCAATTGCAAAAAAAGACAGTTAGAAGAACACTCCTGTTGTGTGTGCAGTTTTTGCCATACAAATACCTGTCTTACGCCCACTGCTTTCTGGTTCCACATAACCTTAAAATTCCAGAAGAACGGACCACCACATCTTTCACAAACATCACTTTGTGACCATTCTGGTGTCTGTGCCAAGGAAAAGCAGGGCAACACAGATTGTTGAAACATACATCCAAACTGGCCATATTGCCACTGTTACACAACCATTACTGAAACTTGAAAGCCCTTATTCTCTAATCAGTGCTGTTTGCTCATCAACAGAGATTCAAAACATTCTCTGGTGCCTGTTTTTTCCTTTTCCTTTAAATTAATACAAACATTGTTCACTAATTGCATTTACTGCTAAACCACTTTAAATAACAATGATCGTGGTGCTCCACCATGACCATTACTTTGCCGAACAGAAAGCCATTTTTTTCAGCCTTGAAATTTTTTGTCCCAAAGAACCTTCTGTGTTTTCCGCCGTTAATGGGACTATTATTCACCACTTGTTTTTGCTTCTTTTGTTGTTGGGTTAGGAGACTATATCTTTCCCTACAAATGAAAGACTTGCCTCCTGTCTTTTCACATTCATGTCCCAAACTCTAACAATACCATCTTCACTACAAGATATCAACTTTTTTGCATGTGGTGCATAGCACAAATCTTGCACTTTAGATCTGTAGAGAGAAAAGCAAGAACAAAGAAATGAGTTGTCAAAGGCCTGCCTGATACATATTGTTCCTTTCTACAGAAACTGCTGATCATTATCATATGACACTGCACTTGTGCATGCTGATCTGATGTATCATATGACCATGATAAAATGTTTATTGACTGAGTTAGGTTGAGAAGGATGGGAAAATATTTGGTTCTCAGTCAGGATGTATGGACCCAGAGCCAAATATTTTCCCATCCTGCCCTCCCATTCAGTCAATAAGTACATACTTGGCCCTTTTAAAACCTTTTTGACATATTTATCCCAGAATTGTGATTTTAATATGAAAATTCTAGAAATCATCCTAATTTCTTTTACTTCAAAAACCCATTACATCATGCACATTCTCCTGAATGTTCTTTACATATTTGTTATCAATGGTACTAGTTAGAAGAGTGTGTTTTAACACATTTAAAAAAAAATGGTAAGTCATTTTTTTTTTCTCTTTGGTGACTAATTTCCTTCATTCTGTGGACAATAGATCAAGCAGCGGTCTGTTTGGGAGAAATTAATAGATAGTTGTCATAATCTGGGGTTTAGCAACTGTGACAGGTGGAAACCTTCAAAATAGTAAACATGGAATGTTTGGTGAAAATTATAGTTCTCCCAACCTGATTGCCAACTTGATGCACCAACTATCAGCCAGTTAAACAAAATGGTAAAAAAAATTGTTACCCTAAGATATTCCTAGTATAAACCTGACCTTACACAATAGGAAGGTTGAAAAGGCAAAACAATCTGGGTACTGACTATAACAGTAGAGCTGATTCTTAAGCCAACTTGTATTGAGGCTACACACATTTATATCTGCCCAGGTGATTTCAGGTCAAAATAGAAAGGCAAAGATAAAGTGAGTGACACTTGGAAAGAATGAGCTGTAAAATACCCAGTTGTTACAGTGATATAAAAACATAAAGCAAGCTATCATTTGCTTTCTTACAAATGGCCATGAAGTTCAAAGGCAGTTCCCTGTTGTCCTCCAATGTCCCATATTATAATGGATTCATCAAAGCTACCAGAAAACAGAAGCCTCTTTTCAGGGTCCCAAGCTAAAGCTCGTACACTTCCTAAAATAGGCAAAGGAACCAAAATTACACACAAGTTTCAAAACTTGTGACAGAGCTCCTTTAAGATCTTAGTTATAGTAGCAGACGACCAGTGCCACCTACAAGTGCATACCAATTAACCTAGTTAAGATTTGCCCATTTTAACAGTGTGAGTGGATTAGCTCATTAGTTTTGAGTGAGAGGACACAGCCAATCACCTGTGCCAAACCAAGAGTGCCATGGGGACAACTTGCCTGAGTGACCATTGAGAGTTGTGACCAGAGATGGTGAGTTATGTTCCAGTTTTATAACACTAATGTGACCTCCATAGTCTCCAACAAACACATGCATAGAATCAGCATCAAATCTACAAGTTCTCAAGGAAAGTTCAAATGCGTTGTGCAAACTGCAGCATACAACCACCTGTTATGCTATAAAGGTATAATCACAAAAAAAATCAAGGCTGTCAAATTAACAAGGTTGAGAGAACAAAAAGTGGTTGAGTGTATGAGTTCTGGTTGGACCATAATGAAATCTATTTTTTTGACAGGCATCCTCAGTTCAAGGCTCCACTTAACGAATTTCCAGACCTCCTGGGTATAGGTATACATGCATGGTGAAAGGTCACATGGAGTGTAACTATTAGAGATTATCAAATACACAGAAATACAACTGACACTCACAGCACTATGTGCATACAAACTCAAGTTTCAAATTTGCTGGATGTAATTGAGGATTTAACATTCACTCGGAGCTCAGAGAGAGGAGGCAAAGTGACAAACAGTGCATCTGATCACAATATTTTGGATACAGGATTAACTGCATGCACCACAAGAAAGCACATTTTGGTGAAAGGATACTGTAGTGAGGTGCACCAGGCTTCAGTTTGATATCCACCTAACCTCTTGCCAGTCGTACAATCATGCCACTGTAGGTACTTGTCTCTGCCTACACTCAGCAGCCATTCATTCTCCAGTGAAAAGATCACACCAGTCACTCTATTCATGTGTGCTTTTATAAGAGCAAAAAAGTTTGCATTGATGATGATGCCAAAGATGGACTCCTTTTAAAAAGACATCAAAAGTCCACAAGGGCATCTTGAAACAGGTCTGTAAAGATTTTTAAATGTCTTCTTAAGACTAGATGTACAGCTGTAGCTCTGATTTTTTCAATCAAATGTTGTGTGTTGTTAAGATATCCAGTTTGATCTATTTTAGAACAAAAATTCTGCTCAAGACATTAGTTTAGAGAATAAACAAGATTCATGAGTTTACATCCAGTGTACATGTAGTAAGCTAGGGATGTTGTCTTTTTCTATCCAGGCATTTTCTCATACTTTTCCTTAAGATCCCCAAAGCATTTGAAACCAACATACTGGTAAATAACTTTGCCTTCTTGTAACTTACAAGACTTCAGGTTACAAGGAACTTTGCATTATAACCCAATGTACCTAAATAATTTCTTTTGTGGTGAAGTCTGTTGAAGTCTTCAGACACTTCAAATTCCTACAGAAAGGGAACAATGTATTTTATGAAACTTATCCACTTCAAATAACCTCTAACAAACTAACAGGCACTGCACTATAATAATCATGATCATCAGTCAAGGTTGAAAGGAATGTTCTCATCAGTTCCCCAAATTTAACACACAACCTCTCTGACCCAACATTCTCCAAAACTTTACACCAGACTGGCATGGGGATGTAACAATTCTCTGGCAGCTAAAGATACATTAAACCAATTAAACTTACTGAAATAGTACCACTTCCTAATCCCACAAACAATCTCCTACTGGTTCCATGATAATCTAAAGCTGAGCATGCAGCTGCAAAACAAAATATAACACAGAGTAATGTGAAACTATAATGACAATAATAACAAAGCCTGAGGCTGCAGGCAGGGCTCTCAAGTTGATTTCTTGCCAGAGTGAGATTTTTGATGGCATAGGTGTCACCTTTCTGGAGTGGGGGATGGGGATTCTGGAGGCCATATGTGGCCAGAATATTTTGAAAAACTTAAGTAGCTTAGATAAGTTTTTCTTTATTCTGATTGCAAATGTGACCCTTAAGCAGCAATTTTCTACCTCAAAATGACCTGTTTAAACAAAAAACCTTAACGCATGAGAACTAATGCTTGAAGGAGTTCTTGAACTGTAGGATGCCTTAGGCAACTTGTTATTGCCTGGCTGACTTAATAACAATTTAATCATTTATTACATATTAGGCGCAAATTTAGCATGAGAATATGATCAGATGCACTTTACAAAAAAAAAAAACAAGCTTTTCAACTCTTACAGTTAACAATTCTAGATTCTTTACAATTCTCAAATCAAACTAAATCAAATCAAATGTTAGTTTTTGGAAAGAGGGGAAAACTGGAGTACCTGGAGAAAAACCTCTCGGAGCAGAGTAGAGACCCAACAAACTCAGTCCACTTATAATGCTGAGTCCGAGAATCGAACCGGGGACACATTGGTGAAAGGCAAGCACTCTCACCACTGCACCAACCCTGCTTACCTGGTGTCCAAGGACAGTGAGAATAGTGGCCTGTGTTGACTGACTCATGATAATGATGATAAGTAATAGTAATTGGACCGAGTGGAGTACAATTCAGGGAGTAATCGGGCGAGTAATTTCAAAATCTGCGCGAGTCCGATTTCAAATTACAAGCACGATTACTCCCTGAATTGCACGACACAAGGTCCAATTACTAATTAATTGTATCAATAACAAATTTCGAGATTAAGAAGATTTTGAGAACCTCCTTTGAGTGAAAAAGTCAGTGGTACGTTGCAAAAGTCTTACAAACAATAGGAAAAAATTACGAAGGAAGCCATTAAAGTGAACGTAATTGACATGTGAATGGTGTAGGTATCCAATTACAAAAATTTGAAATTGGATAGCTGTAATTTGACACCCACGTTATAGCGCGGCAATTACGCGACAAATAGGCAAGTGCAGAACCAATCAGAATCAAGAATTTTGTTATAGATACGATTATAATAATATTAAGTTTAATTATTATAATAATAATAATAGTCATAATCCGAGTTACACTATTTTTAAAACTGTACTACCTAAGAGGAAGTGTTTGGAATAAGCTAAAAAAATAATTAATCCAAATAATCGAATGGTCCGTACCCAAAATAAGGCAAAAGAGGTTCAAGAAATGATCTAGGTGTGCAAAAAAGCTTAACTTATATTCATTTTAAAAATTGTTAAACCAGCCTTACATTCCATATCGTGACAAATGCTAGGCCAGTACTGCCCACTTTCTCGTTTTATCCAAAGCCTTACACTCCTGCAAATAACAGAGTTCACAGAGAAAATGATGAATTCGTTCGGTTCCGGTGATCACAAATTCTTAAATACGGAAAATTACATCAAGAAGCTATTCAAAATCATGAACGTATCGTTCGCTTACTTATCATCTGAAACGCTGATAACTGCATCCTCATGCGGGATTGTAACGGCCATGTTAACTGTATCGCTACATCCCTCTAACTTGTTCACTAAAACAGCTTTTAGCTGTTTCCGTTTGGAGGTGTCCCCCTCAGGATCCTTGATAGTGGCAGCCATTTTAATTTGCTTTTTACTTATCATAAGAACTTCCCATGATGCAACAAAATGAGCTCAGACCGGAACTGCCCGGCACGGAAGTGAACCGTCTGCAAATGACGTCATACGCTAAATTTTATCGACACGAAATGTTTTTTCGTGGCTGTTGGCGGCCTTTCATACTTTATGGGATAGGGTGGGCTGATGCAATTTGGAGCAGAGCACGCCCAAAAAAAATGGCGTTTGAGGGGGGAAACTGCCCAAAAAAAGTAACAGGAAAGTGGGGTAGGGGGGAGGGGGTCGAGCGAAACTGCTGTGAGATGAAAAAGTGGAAAAATAGCAGCAACCTGGAGTTGGTGTAGCTTCCAGGTTATTTCGGAGGGGAATCGGTCATCCACAAGGGCACTGCAGGTTGCTCGGGAACTGTTTTGGGGTCCACTCACTAATTTCTAGCTGCAATTCCAATTTTAAACTATCTCTTCCCAAATATACCCAAAAAACACCAAAAAAATTCTCAAAATATCCCACAACATAGCTTCGTGGGGTGAACATAGGGATTTTTGATTGCTTTAAACGCGGACGAGATATCGACGTGAAATCCATGTTAAGCGACTAAAAAATGATGTTTAGGTTCGGAAAATAAGGCCTTTCAAGGGGTGGGCTAGTGTCGGTTTGTCACTCATTTACGACTCTGTCTGTTGCCCGTTTGGTTAGGAAAGACGCAAGAACAATTTGACACTTTCAGTGTCGAGAGCAGTTTGATTAGGGACAAATGTCATTGTCGGTTGTCGCCTGTTTTCTGAGTCACTGGAAGGCCTCGAGTCAACAAAGTAAAGGGACATTCATTCGTATGTTTGTTTCTTTTTTTATTCGGGCTGATCGAGGCAGTGACCCCTCCTTCTATACTTCTTTTTCCTTGTTGGTGTTGTTGTTCTCACCGATGTTGATAGTCGCGCCAAAATTTGAAAACAGTAGATTTCGCGCCAAACGTTTTCAATGGCATCAGAGTGGGCGCATGTGCAGAAGTCATAGGTTGGGCAATATGGTGGCCGTAATGGCGAGCGAACAACAGCAGTTCGAATCTCTTGTTTCCCAGTTGATGTCCCCAGATAACAATATCAGAAACCAGGCAGAGGTAGGAAAATGTTACTTAATCCTCATTTTGTTGTTGTGTTTCTGCAGTAAACTAAGAAGCAACGTTCATGATTTTTGCCTGCCAAGTCTTTCGAGAAGAACCCTCCACCGGCTCGGTTCGAACGCCATGTGCAATTTGCGCCCCAGGAATTGTTCATGTTATTTGCAGTGGTTTGCTACTCATACCAGCTCTTGAATATTTCTCTGTGTGCCTTTGCTCCAGTGGTGTCATTTTATCAAAGAGTAGGGTTATTTAATGGTATATTCTCTCGCGTTTTTCTGTTATAATTTTTTAATCTTCTGTGTGTTGTCGCATGTAAAGATGTAAACTTGCCTAAAATCACGTTCAGTGGCATTATTTTTTGTTATCCACCACTGACTTTGATTTCATTAAGTGACCTTACAGCACTCGTGACTTTTAAATGTCACTTAATAAACAATCACCGATATTTACTACACAACTTTTTTGAAATCTACTGCTACATGTAAACCAGAAATCCTTATTTTGATCTTCTGTAATAATTTTTTATTCCGTAATTATTTGGGAACCAACTGGGATGATAAACCATAAAGATTTGTAACTGAAATTAATGAGTAAAAATTGTGAAAATTGTGAAAAATTGTTGTGTTCTTGTCACATATTTATTGCTGAATGTAAAATTTACAAAAAGTAAAACTTGACTTGGTAACAATGTCTTTTTTATGTCTTTCCATGTTAAAAACTTAGAGCTGTGCACAATCGGGACATTCGTCCAGGAAAAATAAGCCACAGCTTACATAAACTGTAGATGACATACATGTAAGACACAGACAAAGGCCATTAATATGAGTGTGGTTTATATGACACAAAATCCTGTCATAAATAATTTGCAATTAAATGCCTCACTATCAAGGTGGTTGTCATGGAAACACTTAGTGCTGAGGAAAAAGAAGATATTCAGATATCAGTGTTTCTTGAGTTTTAATCTGACCCTAACCCTAAAAAAACTTGTAGTCATATACTCACACTCAATATCTAAAGGTAAATAAAATCAGGCACTTTTTATGTTTAAAACAATAAAAATAAGAATTAGGAACCTGACCAATGAGACACCCTAACAAAATTTATATAAAGACTAAATAAGGTAAAAGACATGATATGGGATTTTAGAGGGTTTGGTGAGGGGGATTGCACAGCATTTGGTCACTGTGAAGATGAATACATAAAGTAAGGTACTTTCTTTGCGTTTTAGTAGCTTACATGTATTTTGCACGTGGGTTCGTTAATAGGTGGCTGCTATATTCAGGGCTGTTACTAACTTTTGAAGTAAGTAGGAATATACAAAAAATAGCCAGGGATTCAAGTTGCTTTAGTGGAGTCAACATGCTGATTTTATATCAAAGTAGCCGGGGATATACCTTAAAATAGGAGGGGAAATCCCCAGTCCTCTGCCTTTAATGACAATCCTGCATCTTGCTGGGATTTGGAGCATGAAAGAGGCTAGGTTGATGTCAAGGGCCAAAGCTACTTCTTAGGTGCTCAGAAAAAAGAAAAGAGAAATCTCTGGCACCCCAAAAAACAGGAGGTAGTATTTTACCTTCTAACTTGAGCAAGTGCAAAAAAGAAAGCCAATAAGCTAAGCAGAGAAGGCTGCATTTGAACACTGCCGTAAGCTTAGGTATAAACATTATACTGTTATATTCCTATTAGGCACATTATGACACTATTGATGAGCCAACAAAAATCAAATTCCTTATTCAGATGATAAAGACTTCAGGAGTTCCTGAGGTAAGAAATTCTCTGACAGCACTACCATTGTTGGCTGTGTGGAGATGGGTGGAATGTCTTGTTTTTCTCTCTCTAATTTACATCCTAACAATGATACTTGTAAGAAAAATTAAAAGCAGAACAAGAGACAGTAATAGGAAACAGAAAAGACTATGGTTGCTTCCCCTGTGATCCCAGTAATGATTAAAGGTGATGCCTATGTAACACTACTAACGACACAACTAGACTCCAAAACGGACTATAATTCTTCATGAACACGACTTACAAGCACGTCTACAAACACGCGTTCCCGAGACCCCTAACTGCGCATGTCCGACCTAACTTGGGCTCAGGCCCCACGCTACACTACCCCCTCCCGTATAAGGACAGAGGTTGGAGAATGAGTTTTCAAATGTTAATAAGCAACTGTGTTATCAAAAGTTAATAAGCAACTGCTCCAACAAGAGTAAACGGCCACGAAGGGTAAACAACAACTGTTCTAACATAGTCCTGGAGCCACGATGGCTCCCTTCGTTCACGTCTCGGTCTAACTGGAACTTGACTCATCTCATCGTTCACCGAAGAGACATCCAGCTGGTCACGTACACCAGCAGGCTGTGCAACTGGGCTAAGAGTACCACTCGCGTCCTGAACCTGAGGCGTTTCCCGACCGTCTGTAGCCTGAACCACAGGATTTTCCAGCCATTCCAACTCGACCCCACTAGTGTCATCAGCCCCTCCCTGGGCCTGATTTGGCTGCGGCACCTCTCTCAATCTCCCTGATCGAGCCGCTTCTCTGGAAGTGGGGGTCTCTGGTGGTGTAAAACACGGTTTCAGGTAATTGAAATGGACCACTTTCCTCCTGCGCCGCTCGCCGGCTTTCCTCTTCTCCTCCTCGATGCGATAGGTAACATCAGACAGGGCTGTCACAACCTTCCAAGGCCCACACCAAGGTTTCAGGAATTTCTTTCTCCTTGACCTGGTTCGGTTTCGATACCAGACTCGGTCTCCTACATGAAACCGCTGACCGTGGCATTTGGTGTCGTAATAAGCTTTCTGAGTTTTCCGTGCCCGCTTGAGGTTCTCTCTCGCTAAGCGTTCTGTCTCCTCCAGTTGTTTCTTCTGTTCAACAACATAATCAGGATAAGACTGTCCCCCTCCCTGGGGTGGTGACGTCTCCAGCCTCAGGACTGCGTCAAGAGGCAAAATAGCTTCCCTGCCAAACATTAGACGGTAAGGGGTAAATCCCGTGGACTCATGAACACTGGTATTGTACGCAAGAACTGCTTTTGGTACAAAGTCTGCCCAGTCCCGGCGATGATCTGAAATCAATTTGCACAAAATCTTCACCAGTGATTTGTTTAGTCGCTCCACTTGACCATCCCCTTGGGGATGATATGGAGTTGTTCGAGTTTTCGCTGCATCAACTAAATCACACAGTCCCTTGAAGACCGCTCCATCCACATTGGCTCCCTGATCAGAATGTAAACCCTCAAAGCAGCCGAACCGGCATATGTACTCGTCCATCACTTTCTTTGCAAGCGTTACTGCGGAAGTGTTTCTCACTGGGTAAGCTTGGGCAAATTTAGTGAAGTGATCAGAAACCACCAGCAGCCACTCATGACCCGAGCTTGACCTTGGCGTAGGTCCAACTATGTCTATAGCAACTCTTTGCAAGGGGTGACCCGACTTGATGTTGATAAGCGGTGCTTTAGGTAACTTGTTGGGGTCATTAACTTCAGCACATGGACCGCACCTTCTAATGTGACTTTCAACATCCTCACGCATGCCATGCCAGTAAAATCTCCTTCGTACCTTCTCCAAAGTTTTTGACACACCAAGGTGACCAGCTGAAGGACTATCATGAAGGGCATGCAACACTTTAG
Organism: Galaxea fascicularis; assembly: GCA_948470475.1. Classification (NCBI taxonomy): domain Eukaryota; kingdom Metazoa; phylum Cnidaria; class Anthozoa; order Scleractinia; family Euphylliidae; genus Galaxea; species Galaxea fascicularis. The sequence goes on along the minus strand of OX419344.1, from coordinate 25,768,603 downwards.
GCACAAGGCTTTCTGGCAGACAAACTTGCTGGTAGATCTCTTCGCCTGTCGTTTCATTTTCCCAGCGTCGGAAAACCAGACCATCCTTTAGAAACAGCCTTCCCCACTGAGCCCAGTACGACAGAAGTTTGCGCCCACCTCCTTCCACATCACGCCTCGCAGGTCTCGCACCAACCTTAAGCCAATTCGCTACCTGCGACAGAACAGGATCTTGTTTCAGGGTTGTCTTCATACTTTCTCTTGACAGTGGCTCTACATTGATGGACTGGATCAACACAGCAGCCTCATCCTGTTCGGCTAAGATGGTACTTTCCCATGCCAGGCGGGAGAGTCCATCTGCGTTTCCATGCGACTGTCCAGGGCGATGTTCCACCTCAAAGTCAAAATCACTCAGCCTTTCTAGCCACCGGGCAACCTGCCCCCTAGGGCTCTTGAAATTCTTTAGCCACTGTAGGGCACTATGGTCAGTCCGAGCAAGAAATTGCCTGCCATAGAGATAAGTCTCAAAGTGTTCAGTTCCCCAGACAAGGGCCAAAAGTTCCTTCCGGGTCGTGCTGTAGTTTCTTTCGGCCTTTGATAGTGCCCGTGCACCGTATGCTATAACACGCTCTTTCCCATCCAGAACCTGTGATAACACTGCTCCCAAACCCCTGTCGCTAGCATCAGTGTCTAAAATAAATGGCACATCCAACTGAGGAAAAGCAAGGATGGGGGCGTTCGTCAACTTCCGCTTAATGTTCCGAAAGGCTTCTTCACACTCGGCGGTCCACCTAAGACGTTCACCCTTTTGAGATGCACTGTGTAAAGGGGCAGCAATATCAGCATAGTTCGGCACAAAGCCTCGATAGTAACCGGCCGTCCCCAGGAACGCTCTCAGCTGGCTCTCATTCTCTGGCACTGGCCACTCCTCGATGACTCTCACTTTCTCTGGATCAGTAGAAATACCATCCCTGGTCACCACATGACCTAGCACAATCACTCGTTCTGACAATAACTTGCATTTCTTGGGGTTAATTTTCAAGCCTGCTTCAGCCAACCGCGATAAGACCAGTGACAGTCTCTCTCGATGCTCCTGTAGGGTTCGGCCGAAGATGATAATGTCATCTAGATATACTAGACAGTCTGACCAGCACAGACCTTTCAAAACAAGATGCATAGCCCTCATAAAACACGCCGGTGCATTTGTCAGACCAAAACTTAACTTGCGGAATTGGTAAAGACCGTCTGGGGTTGCAAAAGCCGTCTTCTCTCGGTCTTCTTCTGCAACATCAATTTGCCAGTAACCGCGGAGCAGGTCAAGATGAGAAAACCACTGCGCACCAGTTAAACTCTCTAATATGTCATCACATCTTGGAAGCGGGTACAAGTCTCGCTTGGTTACCTTGTTCAGAGCCCGATAATCCACACAGAAACGCTGCGTGCCATCAGCCTTGGCAACCAAAACTACTGGAGAGGACCATGGGGATTCAGATGGCTCTATGATCTGAGCTTCAAGCATTTCATCCACTTGACGGCGCGTTTCTTCTCTTTTATGGAAAGGGACTCTTCTAGGTGGTACTTGTATTGGCTGTGCTGATCCAGTGTCAATGGTATGTTTGACACCTTTGGCTGAACCTAAGTCCCATGGCCCCTTTGAAATGCAGTCGGCGTAAGTGGACAGAACCTCGTAGTGCTTACGTTTTTCCTCTTCCGGAACCAAATCACTACTTATGGGAAACATCTCTTCCAAAGGAGCACTACCAACATCAGAGTCTTTCACAAAAACTGCACTACACTGCCTAGCCCCTAACTCCACCTCAGCATGTTCCTTAGCAGCCCCTACAACTTTATAAATCTCACTCTTTCCACCCTCGTCAGTCAGTCCATCTACTTCATCCACTAGTGGATGTAGGTCCCCAATGCTGCTGCAGCGGTAAACTTTGAGAGGCTTGTCAAGGCTATTAAACACACGAACTGGTATTCGCCCATCTTTTACAGTTACTGCAGTCCGCAAGGCCCCCGCGGAATACCTTTCCGAAAACTTGCTTCTTGGCTCAACCACGCCCACAAATTCCTCCTGGTCACTCACCCCCTCAATCAAACAAGGTATATCAGCAACCATACTTGGTGATAATGTTACAGTTTCGGCAACAGTGATCCTGTAGACTTTACCGAGCGGGCCAAACACCAACTTGCTGGGTCCCCCTTTACTGTATACAGTGTTATTGTCAAAGTTAATAATACACTTGTGAGCCATCAAGAAATCTATGCCAATCAACACTTGTTGAGGTAACCCGCGGCATACTAACACGTTATGCTGAGCTTTGACACCACCAAGTTCAAGTGTCAACTCCGTTTCACCAACAACATCAAGCGGCATGTTATTGGCCCCAAGAACAGCTTTCCGTGGTGGTTCAAGCTTGCTCGTATTAGAGTTAATACAATGGTAAATGTCATCACTAACAATTGTTGCTTCAGCACCAGTGTCCAGCAAAGCATGGGACAGAACACCATTGACATGGCATGGCATAAATGCACCCTTAGATTTACCGGGCGGGGTCACTTCTGGCTGCGCCCCGCCCGTCTCCAGTTTCCCTGGTCGATACGAACTTGATGGGGACAATTCCGAATGAAATGGTTCAGGCTTCCACACTTAAAGCAAGCTCTGGGGCCCTGAGGAGACTCAACACTTTCATTCCTACCTGGCCTTCCTTGAGGGATGCCCTTCAGCTTCTCTAAAATTTCTGCTTGTTGTTGAAAGAGCTGCTGAGCCCATACGGGGGGTTCTGGGGTCCCCCGATGTGAAGTAGCATTCCCGCCATCCTTCTCTTCGGCCGTTGAAGTAAGGACGTGAGTACTCCCTTTGTTTAACACTTTTTGATTTGATTCGTATCGCTGGGCAGCTGCAAGTGCTTCATCCAAGGTATTCGGGCCCAAATCCAACACCTTCTCTCGTAACGTAAGGGGAGTTAAAGAGCCAATGAAGAAATCGCGCGAAGTACGATCAAGTATAACGGGCGGGTCGTCAGGATAGGCCAGCTCGACAAGGCGAGATATTTCGCATCTCAGTTGATGTAAATCCTCGTCGGGTCGACGTAACTTGGCTCGAAGCGTAGAAATGTGCACTTGCCGGGATTCTTTGGGATGAAAACGATCTGTCAGAGCGCGTTCTAGAACTTCCCATGTGGATGTTTGCTCGGTAGTGAGGCTGTAGTATGTTTGCTCGGCGAGGCCTTTCAGGTACGCTGGCAATATTTGATTTTGAAGCTCGGCATTCCACTTATTCAGCGAAGCGATGTTTTTAAATTTCCGTAACCACACCAGCCAGTTTTCTCCCGAAGCAGCCGAGAAAGTTTCTGGTTTAATGCGAAGAGGATGATCTGGCGCCAAAGCACTCGATGAACTCGCGGGGCTGTGCGAACTGGATCCAGGCGCTGTTTCACCTTTCTTCGCAAGACTGGCTTCCAACTGGGCCACTTTCGTTTCCAAAGCTTTCACAGTTTCTTCCATGATTAAAAATCCCACTGCTGCCACCAAATGTAACACTACTAACGACACAACTAGACTCCAAAACGGACTATAATTCTTCATGAACACGACTTACAAGCACGTCTACAAACACGCGTTCCTGAGACCCCTAACTGCGCATGTCCGACCTAACTTGGGCTCAGGCCCCACGCTACACCTACATTGTATGTCCACTTGATGATAGACACCAGGCACAATTAATGAAGTAACTAAGTGAAGTACAATCATCCAGGTGAGTGTAGTCCTGAGAGAGACTGTTTGAGATGACACTGACTGACGTTTCGACAACCTGAGTGGAAGTCATCATCAGAGTCAAGTGACTTGTGTAACATCCTGCTGAAAAGTAAGAGTCATTTACTTAATAGAGTTCTAAAGTGTGACGTCACAAAAAATTAAATTTGAGAAATTATGGGATTGGGCGCCATTTTCGAATGGAGTATCCTTAAAAAAGGGTCCTTGCCAAAACTTAGCTCTTAATTGTAATTCCCAGCTGAAATAAGGATTGAAATTTGATACTGCCCCACATAAATCTCTCTAATTTTGAGTCAGTTCTAAACTGAAGGAGCAGTAACAAATTTTGAAGGGTTTGTGTGGAACGCCATCAAACTTTGATCCCGTATATCTCTACCGGGAATTGTAATTCGGAGCTAATTTTTGGGATGAGGGCGTCTTAGGATGCTCTATAAGAATATGGCATCATATCCCATAATTTCAAAAATTTTATTTTTGTGACGTCATCACTTTAGATCTCTATATTACATTAAATTATAGGTTCGGCAAATGTCAGCTGTTTTACTGCGTAGGATCTACTCCAGCTCAGTGGATTTTTATGACAAACTTGAACCAGCTTTGCAAGAGGAGATGAAGAATGATCTATTGAAGGCAATCGATGATGAACAGGTGCCTACCATTCGCAAAAAGATTTGTGATGCTGTGGCTGAACTATCAAGAAGTCTTCTTGGTGAGTTTTGATTATTGTTATTTTGTCTGTTTAGGTCTTTGCTAGCTTATCAGGCAGGCTTTTAATTCATCCTTTGACAGCAAAATTGTTTTATTTGTGAGGGAATTAAAATTTTTATAATTAGAGTGCTACTATGTTAAAAAAATCATTTTTTTTCTTCAGTTTTTAAAAGCGTGTTCGCTTAACACCTGACTGACAAAATTTTGAGCTTTGATTTTTATCCAAAGGCTGTTTATTTCGAGTGTAAAGTTCGGATTTCACAGTCAGCCATTACTCACGTTCAGAACTGACCGATTGGACTTCAGAGGCTTGGATCTAGGGAAAAGTACTCACTAGCTTAAAATTCCAGTGTGTAAATGCAACTTATTATATATGCAAAACACGAGCTTAAATTAAAAATCTGAAAGCCAGAAACTCCCGTGCTGCGTATTAATTCAGCCACATACACATGTCTTTGACGTCATTTTCTCCTCGACCCAGCTCTTTCAAGATTTTAAAGTTAGTAATGGTGGACCAATAAATAACAAAATTCCAGTTAAAATAAACAGGTGTCTTTTTAAAGTCAAAACTTAAAACTTGGGTCAGTTAGTTTTTTAGTTAACATAGTTTTGAAACCCAAAGAAAAAGAAGAATTGTTTTTGGTCGTATATGTAGTAGCACTTTAAGTGGAGTACGGTTTTCCGGGTGCGTGTACTCCTGAGAAGGACCATTTGTGACAACATTGACTGACATTTCAACAACCTGAGTGGAAGTCATCATCAGAGTCAAGTGATTTTGTTTAGATGGTATAAATACTCTGGTCATTGATGTGATTGGTCAACGAAGCCGTGATGTTATTGGTCGACTGTCAGTTAAGCCTAGTTTTCATTGGCTGTGAAGACTGTTCACAGTGTTTGGTGTGTTTTGATTCGTCTTTTGTTAGTCTAATGTATGTATGTGTATTGTTAGTAAAATTAGTCGGTGTAGCTAAGGAAAGAAAAAGTGGTTATTTTTTATCGATCGTGATTTAGTGTTTAAAAGATTGCCCTCGACTTATACACGAGTCATACACAAAGACCTGATCAAGCAGTCCGAGAAATTAGCATAACAACTGCCTGAGTGCGTTAGGAAAACCAGTTCTAATTGTGGTAGATTTTTGTCAGTTTTTGGCGCATTCTTCGTCCACAAAAAAGTGTGAAATAATAAATGTTTAATGGTTTAAACGCAAACCTACTGGAGATGATTTATATTGTGTCTTTTGATCGGTGGAGCAGACACTTCTCCTAGAGCTTCGCTGCTGTTTACGGTGCTGAACTTTCGTTTTCACCGAACAATTACTGTAGCTTAGTGACCTGGCACGCGCAAACTTCAGAAAGCATGTGGAGTTATCTTAGTTTCCAGTACTCCTCAAATTCGTATTTTCCGAGATGGCGGTGTGTTGATCGAGCGATCTTTCAAAGCTCTTCGGCATTCCTTTGGTCTTCTTACCTAAGTCTCCTTTTAAACTCAAGATCAAGGTTAGCTAAATACAATGCGATTTGCTCGCAAATATCGTAAAATACTTCTCTAGTAAATCGAAGAGCTCGCATGTGCTTAGATCATGATAAACTTCACAGTTCATGATTAAACCTCTGCTTTTCTTAATTCACCGTGTTTTCAATACATTCTCAGGAAGAAGAGATTGACATTTTGGGAAATTTCTATTGGTGTGAATTTTATTTCTTTAACCCGACATGAGGAGAAATCCGATTTTTGACCTTAAAAATGGGGGGTCGACTTATACATGAGGTCGACTTATACACGAGTAAATACGGTAGTTGTATGTATGTTTTGATTAGAATTCAATGTATTTAAGTAGCCTTTGGGGCCCTTTAATGCTTTTCACTTCTGGAATAGTCTAGAACATTCTAGCAAAGATGCATTAGCAAGATTTTTTGTTAGTATGATGGTTTTTACAAGACAACGATCACTACATCTTTTACTGAGCAAAAGCGCAAGCAACTTACGGTTTCAGTTAGTTGTTGCAAGTAAGCCAAGCCAACTCCAGCTGAAGTTTCTCTAAGTTTCAAGTTTTCTTCAGCCGTAAGTTTCCTCAAGTTTTTAAGTCACAAATGTCTTCAAGTGCAAGTTTCTCAGTTTCAGTGATTGCAAAGGCAGCACCAAGGTAATTATTTTGTCTTGTTTACCTAATTAAGCTTATCTGATTCAGTGTCTTATGTTCGTTTGAGCTGTGCCGTTTTTTTTTTGTTGGTTTTGTTTAAACGCACTTTAAGTCGCTGTAACAGTATTTTACGTTTCCTTTAATTTTTTCTTTAAATTTGTTTGCGAGAACTGTATTTTTTGCTTTTGTAATTGAGCGTGAATTTTATCTGTAGCGTAATCTTACCGCAATTTGTATTCACTTTCAGTTCTCACGGTGTTATGGTGTTACACTGTTAATAAACATTTAAACATCAGTCGGTGGACGTGTTGACTTGTCACTGGAGCTATAGTCAGTCTGTTGTAAACAGTGATTGGAGCATTTTGATCCGTCTTTTGTTAGACTAATGTCTGTATATGTGTTGCTGTCACTCAGTCTGTTGTTTGTCCATTGTTTATGTCGTCAAAAAGTTGTTTGTAAGGTGCAGGAAGTTGTAGGCAACAGTTTAGTGGTGTCTGTTCTAAGTTAGTAAACCATCTTTCCAGTACAATCCTTTGGTACAGTACCGCTCAAAGGTAAGTTGACAGTCACTCGAAACTTGAACTTCGTGACTTGATCCTCGATCCTTGATACTCGAACGCTTCGAGCATCAAGGCAAGAGTCGAGTGTATTGAGTTTCAAGTCAAGTGCATCAAGTATTGAGTCGAAAAACAAAAACTTCTCGCGTGAATAGTTTTTCACACATATTTTCGCAGGAGAGTCTTCAATAGGGTTCATTCAAGTTAACAGTAAACAACTTTCGCTGGTTAACTTGACTCTCCTGGGACAAACCGTGACTACCTCAATATCATGCCACTTCTTGTCCACAGTCATCTATTTCGAGTTGCATGAGTTATAGTATAAAACGGCATCATCTAAAAAGAATAAATTATGAAATCGAACATCACTGGACTGCTGTTTACAGACTGCATTTGTAAAATCGAATAGATCAGAACATACAGGCGCGACTAACTTACAGGTTACAGTATAGTCTTTTTCATCAATGCTGAGACACTGTACATGTATACTGCGGGCTCCGTCAATTGTAAAGGAAAAGGGAAACGCAAAAGATAGAAATGAAAGGAAAGGCTACGAGATTATCTTGCCGCAAACAATATTTGTTTTATAAGATACACTTATTTCTGCAAGTTCTGAGGGGTTTGTGATCTTTGAATTTGCACACAAGGCTAATATGCTTAATAATAAAGAGGCAAGTAACATGATTCATGATCTGTTATTGGTCAGAGCTGTTATTTGATACGGTGGCTCCTAAAGGAGCCGTTTTTTTATAGTTTGTAGAGTTGGCTAATGCCCCGACGCTCTTCTTTGGTGTGCCACCACAATTGGGAGAACCATTTTCAAATGTCCAATATATTTGGAACATTTGGTTGCATCAACTTTCTCATTCCAGAACTTTGAAATGCCCTCTACCAATTCTTCCTTCGTTCTGGGTTTGATTAGGCTTCTCAGAAGGTGTTTTAGCTCATGCCACACAAGCTCTATCGCATTTAAGTCAGGAGACTCTGGAGGCATCTTCCACCAGTTAATGCTGTTGTCATCAAGGAAAGAGCGGGCCAAGCAGCTGGTATGTTTGGGGTCATTGTCCTGTTGACGAATGAAAGGTAGCAGTCCTTTTGTTAGAATTTGCGAGACATAAAACTCGGCATCCATTACTCCCTCGAAAATAACAGCTCGGTTGGCCCCCTTTTGGAAATGCCTGTCCATATGTGCACTTTCAATGGATGCTTTGGCCTTCCTTTGAGTTTGGGCTGCTCCCATTCATGATGGAAACTGATCTTGCTGTGGTTCTCAAGGACGGAGCGGAGCAATGGAGCACTCATCAGTGAAGATGACGTCGTGAAATTGTTCGTCATCCTGTAGGCATTTCTGCCCAAATTGGAGTCGTTTTATGCGGTTGGAAATCGGTTTTGTTTTCTTTCATTGTTGGAAGTGCGAGAAGTTAATTGTTTCCTTTGAAATCCGCTATTGAGATCCTTGAAAAATTCTTCGAGCGTAACTCAACCCTCGAAACTTGAAACTCGAGCCTTGAACCTCGATACTGGATTCTCGCTAACCTCGAGGATCGAGTTTCGAGTTGAGACTGTCAACTTAATTTTGAATGGTACTGTAGTAATTGGTACTGTATGTAACACATTCAGCAGAGTTCCAGTCAATTCTATGGTTTGTTTGTAAATGGTGTTCAGCAATGTTATTGTTGAGGTCACCATTTCTCGTCGCTCGTATGTATTCAGTCAGTCTTATGTTCAAGTTTCTGCCAGTCTCACCGATATAGGTGGCCTGGCAGTTGCAGCATTACGTTGTTCCAGAAAATATCCATACCCCCACCAGGGAGGGAATTGGACATTCCAGGGGGGTGGGGGGGTCAAAGACCCAGGAAATTCTGGAGGGAAGGGGGGGTTAGAAGCAAAATTCATGTCCAGATGGAAGAAAATCGATCGACACACTTCATACGTTAGATTGTGCCGCTTACCAACTTTCTTGGGACGTTCCAAAGTTTTAAGTCGCTAAATTACGATACTTGTAACAGTGCTGTTGCCAACAAACAATTTCCTTTTTCCTAATAGTGCTTTGGAAGCAAACCAGCAACAAATGAAATCGTGATATAAAGACGATTTTGAAAGGAGCGGCCATTACTCATTACCAGTCTCCATAGTTGTCCGTGGTGGACTGGTAACTTGCGAATGTTCTTGTTGGATACTCGTTGAGAATCACTGCATTTGTCAAGCATCTTTTACACATTAGAGGCTGTCATTTGGCTAGATGAGTACAGAAAACTTGCTATTAATTCGTTAGTCACTTTTTTCTCTTCATTACATAATTTTGTAAGAAATGCGTCGTAAAATGTGGTTGCGATCGTGTTCATTTCAAGTGCGTGAAATTAACGTTCCACAAATTTTGTAAACAGCTCAAAAAATTGTTTATTTGCGACTAGTATGGTAGTAGCTCAGTTCAGATACTATACTATATTTTACGTTTTAGACCAGCTTCTGTATACATAAAACAATAAAGTTCAGGTTATGTATTTAGGGTAATTCGCGACTTTTAACTTACGCACGTAGGCAACGTTTACAATAACATCGTCTCAAATACGTGCCAGACAATAGATACACGGCCTCTTGTTTGTTGTTTGCTTTGAAGAATATAATTTCTAGGGGGTATGGGGGGGTGTTCGACAATTTTTGGAATTTCCAGGGGGGAGGGGGGGGTTACTGCGTCCTCGCTAAAATGGAAAATCCGAAGGGGTGGGGGGGTCCTATATGATATTCCCTCTGTGGTGGGGGTATGGATATTTTCTGGAACCACACATTTAATCTTGTAAACTGCTTCTTGTCTGTCTTTTGGTTCGTCTGCTTCAATGTCACCACAAACAGTCCTTCTCAGGACTACACTCACCCAGATGATCGTACTCCAATTAATTATGATGTGACTCCTTGGTTCAAACCATTTATGATTTTAAAATTTTGACTTACAGTACTCAGTTTAGACCTTTATGTCATGCTTATTGTATGTGCCTTTTTTCTTTTGGAAGTGAATTTTAAGAACACTATTGTTTACATAAATGTTATATATTATTTTCATCATGTAATGAGGTGGGGTATGTAGTGACCCCAAGCAGCTGGGAAGTACATATTGTCGTTGTTATGCAACTACATAATGTACGGTGCTTGACCTTAACTTTTTAACAAACTAATCCATGGGGTAGTTGAGTCTAAATAATTTATACCACCCAAATGGTGTCATTTGGTAGCCAAGCATTGATCTCCTCTTAAGACCAATATTTTGATTACTGAGCTTGTATCAACTCATACCGCATCTTCCAGTGTATGCATTGACCTTTTAAGTGTTGAAAATCATTCCAAAAGGTCAATCTCAAACTATACAACAACCAAGACTCGTTTGTTGCTTCGCAAGTGCAAAAAATAACATTTCATTGGCATAACAATAGACTTCAAAGGAAAGCACAATCTCGACCCCAGAGCTCATCTCTTCTGCGCATGACTGAGGGAGAGAAGAGCTCTGAGGAACCCTGGCACAGATACAGCTCTGATTGGTTTTTACATAAAAACGCAAATGATTGGTTCATTCGGGTTGGCTGAGGGTAAGCGAGAATTAGGATGACTGCTCAAGATCTGTGGAGCTCAAAGTGTAATGATATAATCCTAAAGAACAATAGGACAATATAAATGTCTTAAAGTGACGGAAGATTATTTCGCTTTGGAGCTGCTTTGATTTCCAAAACAAGGAGACAGTAAATGGTGCTTTTGTTTTGAGATTTGTTTGACTGATCATTTGAGCTGAAATGTTGTAATATTTTGGCTTGGAAAGCTGTGCTGTCGTGCTGTTTGTGGTCGCTTTGAACGGAGGCGAAGCGAATGTTCTTCGCTCCTAACAACGAGGCTATTGTTGATTTTAATAAAACAGCTTGCTGGGAAAAACTGTTTGTCAGATAATCATATAATAATCCGATATGCAAACGGTTTCGCTGTATGTGCGTAATATTTTTAGTGATTTTTTTTTCGCTTTTAAGATGGTTTTTTGCCATTGCTTGATGGGTGATCAAAACCTTTGGAATTACACAATGTTTCCATAAGTATTCCCATTTGAGAAGAACTTAACTTGGAAAGCTTACAATGATTGATTACTGCAGCGTGTTGTTATCATAAGCTTACATGTAACCTACGCTTGATTTATGCAAATACACGGAAAACAGGCATGCGCTGAAGGTTTGAAATGGCCAAAAACAGAGCATTTAGCGGGGACATGACTACAGTGAATGCCTTCCCTTTCACAGGCGGTCCTTCACACTCCATGAAGTCAAACACACAGAACACATCACTTTTCAAATGGAAAACGATTGACTTCATGAATCCTGTTAAACACATGATTGTTTCAATTATTTCCCTCTGTTGAGCTGTCAAACTGAAATCGCTGTGTTTGCCAGCTTTTCTCAACGTAAAATCCAACGTCATGCCATTTCAGATTTGGTTAGTCGAGCATGCGCTTTGAAGTCCCTATAGCCAGATATATGGTCGAGAACGAGGAAAGCATGCAAAGGCAACTGCACAATTGGTTTAAAGAAGAATATTTAATAGCAAGTGGTACAGTATTGAATAAAGAAAATTAATTTTTACAAATAAGTTACATGGTTTGTTCCATGATATATTTTGTATGCAGTGTTTGGTCTTCATTGACATCACACCTGTTTGTTGCTTCACACACCTTACTTTTAGCTTGTCATCTTCCCAGAAAACGTACACTAACAGTATTGTGTTAAACTGGTAAAACCCAATAGCTAATGAAAGGGTACTGAGTAGTTTTTCAAACAGCTTCAATGGGTTTTCCAATGTCTTCAATGGGTGCCCAAAAACTTCCAACAGGTTGAAATGGGTTGCACTGAGGTCACACCTGCTTGTTGCTTAAATTTGCATACCTCACTTTGAGCTTGTTATTTTCACTTCACAGAAAATGTATACTAACGAACTTGTGTTAATAATAATAATAATAATAATAATAATAATAATAACATTTATAATGCGCAAATTCCATATAATGTTCAAATGCGCATGACAAGATTAAAAACAGATTAAAAAAAATTACAATTAAAAGCAAACTTACAATGTTTAAAAAGCTAAAATTTCAATTAAAAGTAAAACTTACAATAATAGAAACAACTATGATCAAAATGCGAGGCGGAATAAGTGAGTTTTTAGTTAATGGCCGTTTCTGCCGGTGCAGAATCAGAAGTTAATGCTTAGCTCAATTGACTTTACCATGTTTGGTGCTTTTTCGTATTTTTCTTGCAAGCGTTTTTCTTTGTACTTTGTATTGTTACATGACACCACTATATTTGGCAGTCAATTATTTCAATTATTAGCATGTGCACGCTACTCATTGACCAATAATATTAGCCTCTCTTGTGGGCCGATCATGTTCACCTTGTGTACCACCTAGTTAACTGCTTGAACACAAGCTGTTGATTTAGTCTTTGTTTCAGAAAATTCCCCACCTGTGGCACTTAAACTTAGCTTCTACCGTCAGGTTGTGACGCATGTGACTGCATCAGGGACCATTGATTTATTGGGTTAATTACACTGACAGATGAACTTCTTATTACTGCAGTCTCCTGTTTTGTCATGTTATAACCCTGGATACAATCTCGGTAAATTCAAATGAAAGACTTGAAACCCCCCACCCCCATTTTCATGATGGAAAGAAAGGTGCATTTTGGTTTGAGTGCGAAGGAGGAGTTTTCTCTTTCTATTCTGTCCATGATTGTAGTTTATAAATAATATAGGGCATAAGAATACAGGGAATGATCACCACAGATCTGTTGAGTTAACATTTATACATGCCTACGTACAAAATAAGTGAGAATTGTATGGAGAATTCACATGTTAATATTGGGGGTGAAAGGGTCAAATATATACTGTAATTTATGATAATAAATGATTTGAATTTTTAGATGAGGAGGGGTATATATACTGTAATTTATGACAAATTATTTGAATTTTCAGATGAGGAGAGGTATATGTACTGTAATTTATGATAATAAATTATTTGAATGTTCAGATGAGGAGGGGTATATATGTTGTAATTTATGGTAATATATTATTTGAATTTTTAGATGAGGAGGGGTATAATCATTGGCAAGAGCTTCTGAAATTCCTCTTTGGATGTTGCAACTCACCAAAGGCAGAGCTGAAGGAAAGTGCACTACACATATTTGTGTAAGTGTGGAAGATGTATTACTCAAATTTAACCAAGTCAAAATTGCATCTAGGTTACAGTTTTTAGGGAGAAGCACAAAAGCAATACACCTGAATAAATGGACGTCAAGTGCAAGAGGCTTCGAAGATTCAGTGTGAACTCTGAACAGTGCAATGTTTCCTTCGAATAATTGGGCTATTTTCCTCATACATGTACCTGATTTCATAAAACTGTGCAAATAATAGTTATGTTCTTGAAACTGTTTTGTCTTACACCTCTTTTATCCTCTCATCAGTTATAAATAATTATTAGCAAGCTTAGCTTATTAATTTACATGACTGTGTCATTATTTCAGCTCATTCCCTGGGATATTTGGCACACAACAGGAACATTACATGCAGGTTATTAAACAGATGTTATGGCAGTGCCTTCAGGATCAGTCCAGCCAACAGGTGCAAGAGTGCTTATCAGCCACACTTTGGCTTTCAATAATCAAATTCCTGTTAGTTACCTCTCCAATGAAGCTTTGGCGTTTTTGTTTCAGGTTCGTTTCATGGCAGCTCGTGCTTCAGTTGCTTTCATCACTGATCAAGTTGAAGAAGTCAAACAGAGACAATTTGTAGATCTTGTACCAGGAATAGTGCAGGTTAGAGCTGTGATGTTGTGGTGATTGAGTACTCAAAGTACTAAATTATTATTTTTCAAACCATTTTCATTGGTTCATCGTAGGCTGTTCGGGAGAGTGTTCAAGCAAGTGCAGATGATTCAGTGTTAAAATGCCTGATTGACTTGGCAGACACATGTCCCAAGCTTCTCAGAGCAAACTTAGAACCTATTCTGGACCTGATGTTAGAGGTATCCTGCTTTCACTGACAATCCTAACCCCCACAGTGAAGTGTGTTATGTGACATACAAGTTTTCATTATATGGAATTACAGAGCTGTGAGTGACTGATTTGTGGTCACTTAAGGACAAAACCAACCATTTTGTAATTGTGTTATCACTTTTAATAAAGTGTCTGGTTAGAACACATACACTATTGAGTGAATTTTATCGAAGACTCTGCAAAGTGCATGTATATGTTTGCTCTACTTGCACTGACCATAATAGCAAAAACTTATTTCATCATGAGTGGCAAGGGTAAATTAAAATCTTTTGACTACATTTGGCTTTAAAATATTTCTCTACGTCCATACACGATATGTTACAAGTCTTTTAGTTAGGTTTTTCAGGTCTGTATTTAGTAGCCAATAATTCATTATAAGCTGAACTACAAGTACATACTTTCTGATATTAATTTTCTTTTTTTATGTGTCTGTATAATAAGTAAGCTATGCTAAGGAATGTCAGTGTCAATTGACATGTTTTCTTTCCCATCAGATTGTTCGTAACACAAGTCTTGTTGAAAGCTGGAGGCATTTATCACTAGAGTGTGTAGTTACTTTGGCTGAGACAGGTTTGTATCTGTTATAATATAACAAAAACTTCATCTGTTTGGATTTTGCACATGAGTTAATAAAAATATGTCACCATCCATGGGAAAACAGTGAATAAGATGAACACATGCACACGCATTTTTGCATTACGTTGCGTGTTACTATCCTACCTCATTAAAGTTGAATGAAGCCTTTGTTTTCATGCATGCTGAAGACAAAAGAGCATGCAACGAACTTTGTGTGTGCTTTGGCTCACACACATTTACCATGTCACCTTCAAACACACTGAACATTAATTCTATCAAGCGCATATCGCATGAATTAACTACATTTTTTATCAGTAGTTGTGCAGTCAAGGAGGTGTTTCTGAATGGGATGTACTAAAACCCCAAATGACAAAACAACCCACCAAAACAAAACAACCAAAGTCACTGAAATTCAAACCACAGCATAAACTCATCAACAAAACAAAACCATTGACTGCTCGCAGTGCTGCTGCGATCCATTCCTAAAAGTACCTGTTTGATTGGTCTACGAAACCAGTTGGTTAGCTCTTGGTACCTCATTACAAACCAGTATTTTGTGGGTTACAATAATTTATTACCTTATAATAAACCAGTAATTTGTGAGCAATTATCTCATTACAAACCAGTAGTTTGTGGGTTACAATTACCTCGTTACAAAACCAAGTTGTCAGATTTGAAACTATTTTAACTTGTCAATAAGCAATATTCAAAATGGAGGGAAGGTGCCAATTGACCGCAAAGCAGCTAATGAGCAAATGTGGGCAAAATGCAAATAAAGGGGGGTAACCATGGCAACCTCCCACGGGTCACCTCCCCCAGGCACCTGTCACACTGATTTCTCAGTGGAGAATAAGTATACTTACCTAGACACAAGGCCCCCCCCCCCCCATGAACCACGAGGTGGGTGGGATGGGGCAAACCCAAGGCAAGGTGACAATGCAAAAAGGCAAAGCAAAAACCACGAGGGCAAAGAGCAGAACAATGGCACAACTACGCATGCCCGCAGTGATCACCCGCTGGCCAACAGCAGATCTCCCAGTTAACTCTGATTATTGATAATCTCATTAATATAAGTTTAATCACTTTATTCGATGGATGAATTGAAAAGTCTGATAACATGTGTAGCCTTGGTGACAAATCATCTACAAGCTTCATTGTAAACAATGAAAAAGCTGAAAACTACTCTGTTGGTAAGTGGTCAAACTGTGTTAAGAATAAAGATCTACCAGGTGGCAAGGACAAAGAAATGAACCGTGTCAAACTTGCGTGTTGAAGCACAAAGTGAACAAAGGTCCACTGTGTTAACTGACTGTTAACGAAACACAGGAACACACCACTCCAATTCTTTTGTTTTTCTTTGCATAATGCTCACGCTAAGCGTGTTAGATAAGTAACGTGTGAACGTGTTAGCTCCTTGTCATGCGTGTGCGATCACCTTATTCACTGTTTTCCCTTGGAGGCTCACAGACATTGTCAGTGCTTTCAAAAAGCACAGACGACCGACGAAAAGCGTCGGCTACTTCGCTTACAGAAGTCAGCTACTTTTCCCCCTAAATTTAAGTAATGAAAGGAAGATTCTTTGTATTAAATTAAAGTAAAGTCAGTTACTTTTCTCTAACCAGCTGCCTACTTCAAATTTTATTGAAACCCCTGCATTGTATTGTAAAATTAACCTGGGCCCGGTTGTTAACTTAGTCCATGATTAGCATGAACTTTGATTTCAGTGTTTTAACTTTTGGATGAAAGTTTCTTTTGCTGTTTTTTGTTTTTTCTTGAGGTTGACTTCCACAGAATATCAGGGTTGAACAACGTTTGAATAGGCCATTTCCAAATTACCTCAGACCTCTTTTTCAAAGCGAGTCTAGGTGCTAATTCTTTCTTATGCAAATCAATTTGCGTGTGAATGAAAATTTATTTGTGTATGAAAGGGCAAGCACTTAGACTCGCTTTGAAAAAGAGGCCTGTGGTAATTCGGAAATGGCCTATTGTATGATTTATTTCATGTACTTCATTCACACTCATTTCTTTCATGGGAACATGCTTTGTATGAACTCGCTATTGACCTCCATCCAATGTCAGTGGCTTCATAGCTCAGTTGGTTAGAGTGTTGCACCGGTATCAGGCTTCTTTACACAACTGCAAGCCATAGAGTATTCTTCATTTCATAAAGTTTTAATGTTGGATAATTAAGCTTTTATAGGCTTTTGAGCAATCAGGCCCAGTTAAGAAGTGAAATATTTGTCATTAATTTTGTCAAACTTCAAATCCTGCCAGTTCCTGACTCATTTTTTTCCACTCATGCAGCACCAGCAATGCTTAGGAAGTGTGAAAAACATATTCCAGTAATAGGTGAGTTAATGATTTATGTAGTTTGCTACTTTTACATTTTTACTTACTTTGTGTAGTTTGGGTGTTACTATTACAAATACACCCAAATGCTTGGATTTCTTCTGTCCATTAAACCCTTGTTATTGCCCCTTGCATACTAGTTTATCCCTTTGTCATCTCAGTGTGTTGTCATTTTCTTTGTAGCTGGTTATACATTAATTTTGGATGACAAGGGAGTCAAGTGTCTGTTTTGTCAAATTATCAAGGCTATGTTCTAGCAGCACCCGGTCGCCATTAGTGACTTACTTTTGCCTTTGGATGACCAGAAAGTATTAGTTTTTGCACTAAACTTATATGCTGGGTTAAGGGTTTAGAGAGTTTGAGCACCCAACTACTGTTCTTAGAGCGCACCCTTGATATATACTTACAGTCGAACCTTGAAATGTTTCGCTTTCTCCTGAAGAAGCGGACCTGAAATTGGTGTCCCAGTAGATCTTTGTTGAATAAACCAGGGATACAGGGCTTTATCCAACTGCTTATCATCGGCCAGCTTCAGGGATTTTTGTTTTAATCCTTCGCTTGTCTCGATGCTGTCAGTAAATTTTAGGATCTTGACTTTGTTCTTCCGTATGTCAGAGATTTGGTGCTTGCTGATGCCAAATTCTTGAGCTAAATTTGTTCCTTTCTCTCCTTTATCCAAACGTGAAACAATTATCTGCTTATCTTTAATCGATAGAACAGCTTGCTTTCGCTTCATAGACATGTTTTTTATTTGAGTTTACGATCGGTCGCTCGTGTGTTTACATAACCCACGGAGGGAACCAATCAAGCATGAAATTCTCTTGGTAACAAAACAATTGAGCCAATCAGATATCATAATTAAGTGAAGTACGATCATCTGGGTGAGTGTAGTCCTGAGAAGGACTGTTTGCGGTGACATTTACTGACGTTTCGACTTGACTCTGATAATGACTTCCACTCAGGTTGTCGAAACGTCAGTCAATGTCACCACAAACAGTCCTTCTCAGGACTACCCTCACCCGGACGATTGTACACGAAAATGAAACACAAAAATGAACACTGAATGGCTCATTGGAAATTTCAAATGGGCAACTCTCAATGGTCATGAGCAGTTAAACAGCTCACTAAAATTCTGAATCTTTAGCTATGACCACAGAACCACTGATTAAAAATGTCGAATAGGCCGCTCGGAGAAGCTGAATTGCTCATTGGAAATGTTGAACAGATGGTCATGAATGAGTGAACAGCTCATGTAAGCAGTGTGAATTTAGATGGCCAGCGATGAACTCAAACTACGAATGCATAGTCGAGAACCGTGACCGAACAAACCAGATAAGAAATACCGGTAATCTCACAAGTCAAAAGAAATTTTTTATAACCAAAGCATCAGCCTGTCCTGAGAAAAACCTGGTACTCAGGCTATTTATGTATTTTCGACTTGTGTTGCCAGGCTACTCAGTAGCCATTTGAGCGAATCTAGAATTTTTCCAAATGGATGACTCAGGTGATCCAAACGGATGGTGATTTTTTTCTGAATGGTGGATCTAAGCCGTTCAAATGAGTGAAGTTTTTTTCCAGACGGATACTCAAGCTGTTCAAACGGGTGACCCTAGCCGTTTGAACGGCTAAAAAAAACGGCTTGTGAACGGAATTCTGTTTCAAATAGGAACCTGTTTGTTGATGTTTTGGCGTGAGAGGTCGCATGTAAGACGCAGCTTATGTAATACATGAATGGGTTAAAATGTACTGTTTATGTGGAAAGTTCACATCTTATTTAAGCCGCAGCTTGAGTAATCCCTAGATTATTTTCCTCATATAAATGGCCCTATTGTTACTTGGTTTAGTTCCTGAGATGTTAGCCATGATGGTTGATCTGGAAGATGACCCAGAATGGAGTGTGTCTGATGACCTGGATGATGAAGACACAGAAAGGTACAATTTAAGATACAGCCATGGAGTAAAACAAACATGGCATTGTTCAGTGCAATTTTTTTCTGTACAGATTGGTATTTTGAGGAATAAATAAAGGTGTTATTTGCTTTCAAATAATATTTTATGCAACAATTTAATCATTATTATTTAATAGTTTCTGTGAACCGTATACACAGGTTGGGAACTAGGAATGAAGGCTACTGATTTGAATTTTGAATCAAGATGGCATCTGCAACTAATGTCGTAATTTCATATTGACGTATAATGAATGTTGCGTTGATGGTCACCTTGACACAAAAATTTTCATTTTCATTTTCATTTTTTTCTCCATCATGTTGTTTGTATTGCCTTTGTAAACAGAGCACAGCACAAATTTCATTCTGATTAAGATCTGCTATTTTTGGGAAAATTGGAGCATATAATATATATAACTGTTAGTGCATCTCTCAGGCCAACAAAGGTGTCACCACATCAGTAGGATCAGTTAGATTCTCAGTCTAAACCTGACAGCATGAATGAATGTAAAAAGTTAGAAGAAAAGTGAGGATGGACAACTTCTGATGTTAAAAAGAGATAAATAATTATATTATGTTAATTATGTTATCTCTTTTTAATGTCAGAAGTTGTCCATCCTCGCTTTTCTTCTAATTCAGCTAAAAAAAAATTTAACCAAGGTTGAAAATCAATTTCCTTTGTCTCCTAAGTCTAATTTTGAATAATTAGGCTTAGGAGACAAAGGGTTTGAGAATCGACCTAGGTTAAAAATCTTTACCTGAATTTAATTTTTACCTGCAACATATACAATATATAATAATAATTTTTTTAATTATATATAATGTGTCTTGTCTCCATGTGTGTTTTATATATATATAGTGTTTCATGAAGAAAACATAGCTACACGGATTGGATGCTTGTGACTAAATTGTTTATTACACTTTTTTTTTCTTCATGGCTTTCAGAATTTGAATAAGTTGAATGGACACTAGAGTGTATTATGACAATGCTGTTATACAATAAAACAATGTTCATTTACTACATGTATGTAAATTATTTGACTTTGCTTTTAAATTTCTGGCATGTTTGTCTATGAGATGCTGTAAGATATTTACTCTTTTGTTTTCATTAATTTTGTTGATAGCAACTCAGTCGCAGGAGAGAGCTCTCTGGACAGGCTTGCTTGTGGTTTGGGTGGTAAAACAGTGCTACCCCACATTATTGTCACTGTACCACAGATGTTACAAAATAGTAAGTTTTTTAATAAACTATTTTTCATACACATGGAAAATTCTCAACTGAAAGATACAATGAAGTTGCTTCTCTACATAAAAGTATCCCAGTAACACATCCTTGATAATTAGGGAATTGATTACCAGTACTGGGCCCGGTTGTTCGAAAGCCGATTAACGCTAATCCAAGATTAAAAATAAATTAAGGAGGTTATTTCTCTATCCCCAAACGTTGTTCAATGCTGATATTCTGCAAAATTTTAGATTAGGGGAAGTCAATCCTGAAAAATAAAAAGCAGAGTAAAGAGTAAAGCATCCAAAAGTGAAAAACTGCAACCAAAGTTTACGCTAATCCTGGATTAGGTTAATCAGCTTTTGAACAACCGGGCCCTGGTTACTAAAGCAATGATCATCATCAATTTCATAATAGTGTGAGAGGGTATGCATTGTACCAGACTTATTGCACCAGACGTCAGGATGAGAACATATACGTCCCTTGTTATTTTGGATTTCATGGAGCACTGAATTTTTTATATAAGACCCTCTGTTATCTGGAACACTGTAACTCACAATCATGTCTTATGTCATTGTCTGTTTAAGCTGACTGGAGGTATCGTCATGCTGGACTGATGGCAATCAGTGCAGTTGGTGAAGGCTGTTATAAACAAATGGAGACATTACTCCCAGATATTGTGAACACAGTTTTGCCATTTCTGACAGACCCACACCCTCGTGTGAGGTATGCAGCCTGTAATGCCGTGGGGCAATTGTCATCTGATTTTGCTCCGGGATTTCAAAAGAAGTTCCATGCAAGAGTAAGTTTTCTAGAGTGAGAGAATATCATAAAAATGTTAACTTGTTGTGAAATCGCTTAAAATGCTATGGCCACAAAATCTGCAGAGGGACATTGTTCTCTATGAGAGATAATCTATTTACATGCCAGGGCTGTCAATAATTTTTGTGGCTACGCACTCCTATAGCAGGCAAAGCCACTATGCTATCCCACTGAGTGTAACAATAGAATGTGAATGAGCTCTGCTGATCGTGACCCGATTGTTTCCAGACTTAGCACGAATGAGCTCTGCAAGCAACGTGTCCGCAGTTGCTATTTATTGTGTTCAACTGCTAAAGAAGGCAATGTTTCAACTTTACAGTTTTCCATGACTGTATGAAGGCTCTTAGATTAATATCAGATTTACTGTATTCGAGGGCCAAAGATGCCGATGTTTACCCGAAACAATAAACTTACAGCTGATTGCACGGTTCACAGAACAATCAGATAATTTGTCGCACAATCTTCACAATAAACCGTAAAATATTATCTAACTGAAAAACTCCTGCATTGTCATTTTGACTCAAGGTGATTTACCTTTGAAAAAACCCTCAAAACCTATTTTAAGCCCCCGCCAGATAAACATCTCCTGCTTGTGCAGAGATTATGTTACTATGCAAATTTGCGCTCCACACTTAAAATTCAGAAGTCTACACAATTAACTTTCATATTTTTAACAAGTTCTTGCACCATTATCATTGACCATTGTTTTTGAATGCGAGTGTTTACTCTAATCAACAATGATTTAGATCAACATAAACAGGCAAAACCTAATGATAGAAGAGTCCGATGTTTCGGCGACATCTTGGCACCATTGTCAAGGGAAACTAAATTAAATATGCGATTTCAAGAGTAACTAAGAGTTCAGAGTCACTAATTTACATAAGTTAGACAAAGAAGTTAGTGCAAATTAAGTCTGATTGCACATTTAAACACGGTCGTAATTGTTTGATGAGTAACATCTCATTAACAAGACAGTCAAACTTGTTCTAGCATTTTTTCAGCACATTAAAACAATAATTGCAAAGGTCATCTAAGCTGTTTTAATTTTAGGGTGTAAATGTTTCCAAGAAAGGAGTTTCAAATATCTTAACAAGCTGTTTCGCAAGTCCACTTCTTTTGAGAATGACTGTGGTATGCCAGTCAGATTAAAGCTGACAACACACTAATTTTACCACCCTGAAAAAGAACACACAATTTGAGTTACTCTTTATTGTATTTCTTACCCGTTCAAGCTGAATGATATTTAAGTACAGGTGTATCTTAAAGAAACTAAGTTAGGTCTGAAATTGTTGTCCTTTTGGCTTGCATTTCGGAAACTTTTTTCAATCCAAAATGCCATCGTTCGGTGTTCCGTTCAACTTCTTTGGCCCTTGAAATAAAAATTGCAAGCAAGATCTGATAAGTGTTACAGATAACTGAGCGAAAATTCTAATAACAAGTGTGACTTGCGTGACTGCTTCCTCAACAACTGACCAATGTTTCGCATCCCTTTCACGTTTATGAGAAGATTCTAAAGCAGTAGCGACATGCAGTCCATGACTGCCTATTTTTGAAGTAGGTGGGGGTATACAAAAAAATAGCCAGGGATTCGAGTTGTAATGAAGTCAACATCCTGGTTTTATATCAAAGTAGCCAGGGATATACCTAAAAATATAAAGGGGAAATCCCTGGCCCCTGGCCCTTTATAACAACCCTGCAAGTACTGTACCTTAGAATCTTCTAATGAGAACTAATTAAATCAGGATTTGTGTAGCTTGTAAGTGTTCCTAAATGTGTTGACTGACTGTGATACACTATAGACATCATTACTGTATTTAAAGGGCATTAGGATGGCTATTTTACACAGCAAATCATTACCAATGATAGAAGCCCTTATAGGAATAACTTCCAAAAACTGATTTTACAGGGATGGTCACCAAGGTAATAAAAACACTCTCAACACAGGAGTGCCCATACAAATGCAAGATCCTAGTTCTCTGAGATTGAAAAAACCTTGCACTATTTTATCTTTTAACTAGTCTAACTTTATGTCACATGAATTTTGGCTTAAACTGCTTACATGTACATTTTATCGACTGGCCTATTGTATTGTGAGATTTTGCGTCACAGAAAGCTAACATTGTTTCCTGTATCATCTTCCAGGTTATTCCAGGCCTTCTGGTTGTTTTGGATGACAACACAAACCCTCGTGTGCAGGCGCATGCTGCAGCTGCTCTAGTCAATTTCAGTGATGACTGTCCCAAGAATATTCTATCATCTTATCTGGACAGCATCCTGGCCAAGCTTGAAGCTGTTCTGTCTTCCAAGATGAGAGAGGTATGGTCTTTGCCTGCATTTCTTGAAACGTTATTGTTTGTTATGAAATGTTTACATGTCAACATGACTCAGCTGTTAAAATCAGTACAATAAGTGCAGTAGTCAAAGATCATTACCACCCTTGTCAATACTTAGCATCTAACTTAATAAAGGTGTGGTTTCAATCAGGGTAAGAATAATTCTTACCCTGATTGAAACCACACCTTTATTAAGTTATATGGTGTTATTGGTGTGATACAGCCTACATTGACAGTTTTTGCCTTTCTCTTTAACAGCTTGAGCGTGGTGGTAAGCTTGTTCTGGAGCAGGTTGTGACCACTATTGCTACAGTAGCTGACACTGCTGAAGAGAAATTCCTTCATTACTATGATCGCTTCATGCCCAACCTGAAATACATCATGCAGAATGCATTGTCATCTGATTATTGCATGCTCAGAGGAAAAACAATTGAGTGCATCAGCTTGATTGGTCTGGCTGTTGGAAAGGAAAAGGTTAGTCTTGATTTCTGGGTATAATCAATTTAGATTGTGTACTTCCTGAATATAGCCATTACCCCTTCCCCGCAGTAAGTCTTTTTGGTTGCAAGCCCCACGCTTCTGGAAATTCCAATTTAGCTCCATACTTTTCTTTAAAAATGTTTGTGTCGACCAAGGGAAAGCAAGCATACATAGATTGTTATAAACAACAATACATGTACTTCCAACACAAAGGAAGAGGAACACGTCCTATGGGACTGGAATCTGCAGTATAGCCTCAGGAGCACATCTGTTGTTGCACCTACTTACTCTGAATAATTATGAGGGACACAATTTAAACAGAATAATGGTAATGCATAATAACTGAAACCCTGGTTTAAAAATGATTTGTTGAGACAAAGTATTGCTCTTTTTCTTAAGGGAATGTTTGTGTTTTGGATTTTATTTTAGGGTTCTCTCACAAAGTAGTCAATGCCTGAACTCTTTTTTCAACATAGAGATTCCCCTATTTCTACTGACTCAATCTTGCTTGAAGCCATAATCCACATACCCCTTTAACCAAACTTTGTGTTTCTGTGACTAGTTTTTGCCTGATGCCAGTGAAGTGATGCAGTTGTTACTCAAGACTCAGACTGAAATGGAGAAACTGGAGGCAGATGACCCCCAGGTCTGTAAAATATAATAAGCCTGCACCCCACCCCCTGACCACACCCAAAGGTGGCCCTCAAGTCTGTGGTACATAATCCACATCTTCTCCTTGCTGTTGCTCTTCTCCCTGTCACCCCATCATTAACTCTTTATTTTGCCATTACTAGATTTCTTACATGATATCAGCATGGGCCAGGATGTGCAAGATTTTTGGTACAGAATTCACTCAGTACCTTCCCCTTGTGATGCCCTCTGTCATGAAAGCAGCCTCAATCAAGCCAGAAGTAGCAGTCGTTGATGGTTGGTATCAAAATATTTTTTTTCCAACCTTCTGATTGTATTGCTGTTACATGTACATGTATTTATCTCAGGGAGCAGATCTGAAAAAGTATTGTTGCCATTCAGCTTTGGCAGATATGCTATTCCTAATGAACTGTGTTTTGCATTTGGTGATGATGAGCACTGTAGTTAAACTGTATTCTTAAGGACACCATTGCTCATTTTCTTGATATGTCAGTCATTGTCACTAAAATCTTTTATTCTCTAGACAACACCAACCCAGGTGATTACACTTCAAAAATTATGACATGCCTTTTGGGTTCATATCAAGATAATGACTGACTGGCATAACAATTCAAACTCTTGTACACACATAATTGATAATGTTTTGTTCTCAGCTGATGATCCCAAAAGTGGGCAGTATTCTGAAGATGAAGGGTGGCAGTTTATTACACTTGGTGATCAGGTAACATGCTGATTGTAAATACCTGTTACTAACCGAGTTTCAGGTCCGCACTGTAAGTAACAGACCGAGTTTTTTCCCTGTTTGCTTATAGCCCAAGTGCGAAGCGTGCAGGCAATAAATCAACGGGAAAAAACAAGGATCCATAACTTACAGTACAGACCTCAAACTCGGTTAGTAAGGTATTTATTATATCTCTGAGGTTAATCAAGCACGAGAAAGAAAACTTTCAAATTTAGTGGGCCGTACAGTAAAGTTAGGCCCGCAAAATTGACCAATCACAGCGTACGTACTAACTGAGAGATTATAATAATGGCAGTCAGTGGTGGCCCACTGACTGCATGCAACTTTTGTACTAGTTCACCCATAGATGCTTTACAGTTTGTGAGCTAAGACTTTGAAGACTCTATAGCATAAAATAAGCTTTGTTGTAGGAAGTACGTTTAAACAAAAAAAAAGGCTAAAGGGAAAGTACTGGTACAGTTTATGCATAAGGATTTGAATCTCAGAATCAAAAATTGTCATTTCCCTCTCCAGTGTAGCAAATAAAACTGCGGGAAGTACAGCTCAGTAGTTCTCGTTTCACTCTCGGAATTAAAAGTGAGAATCAGTCTTCACAGCATAATAAACAGTACCACAGGAAAATACTGTCCATTGATGTTTATTTGGATAGCCACTTTTACATTTATACAGAAACTAACAAGTTGCGTTCCAATAGAGGATGATGAACAGTACCACAAGAAATAATGCTTAACAGTGTTTCGAAAATTGCGATGTTGAACTTTTGAAACTACATTGAATTCACATTTTGGTACTTAAAATGTAAAGGTTTATGCCCATTTATTTGTTTCGTTTGCTTTCACTCACAGCAAAAGTTTGGCATCAAGACAGCTGGTCTGGAAGACAAAAGCACAGCGTGCCAGATGTTGGTCTGTTATGCTAGGGAGCTCAAGGAGGGCTTTGCCCCTTACACTGAGCAAGTCGTAAAACTGATGGTCCCTTTACTCAAATTCTATTTCCATGATCTTGTACGGACAGCAGCTGCAGAGTCATTACCATACCTCCTGGAATGTGCCAAGATCAAAGGGGACGCCTATGTGAGGCAGATGTGGGCCTTTATGTGCCCAGAAGTTCTCAAAGCCATGAGTGCTGAGCCAGAACCGGAAGTGCAAATTTTGATTATGAATGCACTTGCTCAATGTATAGAGACTTTGGGAGTAGGGTGTATGACGCCTGATTATTTCACTGAGCTGGGGACCGTCCTGCACAATATTATAGACATGCATAAAAACAGACAGATTGAGAGACAACGTGAGTATTGCAGTCAAAATGAGTTCAAATTGGTGAGAACAAGAGTGATGATGGGTGGAATGAGAATAGTGTTGGTAATTTAGAGAATCTCCAGACGGGTGGAGAGTTTTCTTTGTTTTCATTGCTATGCATTAGATTTGGTCAGTTGTAGACTTTTGGCAATATTGGTTGCAGAGAGAAGAAAGGAGGAAGATTATGACGAAGAAGTAGAGGAAGATTTACAAGACGAGGTACTGTTTATCTGTTGTTAAATTTTGAATCCAGTAGCTCTCAAGACATTCACAGAATGAAAACGTTTGCTTTGGATAACTTTTATTTAGGCAGTGTAGTTAAATTACATTAGCAATCTTCCCCTTCCTGACGAGTTAGTGCTTTGTCCAAAACGTGATCACACGTAGTTATTGTTTCGAGTTTTTGTTCCTTGTGTGCGGTTCTTTTGTCGTGAAAGATACTGAGGCTGAACAAAATTTTGTCTTCCTTCAGCATGAAACTGATGTACACATCTTGAGTAAGGTGAGATTATTTCTACAGAAGTATTTTGCAAGCTCAAAATGCCTTATTTAAATTCGTACACTGGACGTGCTTATAGTTTCATTTTGTTTTGTGTTCAGGTGGCGGATATCATGCATGCTTTGTTCGGCACACATAAGGGGGCTGCCTTGCCGTTCTTTGAACAACTCCTTAGTGATTTCCACTCTTTGTTGGTAAGTTGTTAACAACACACTTAAGTGACCCTTCTTTTCACAGTTTCCCTGCACTGCTTGCTTTCCTAAGTACATGTACTGTTATCCTGCTAATGTTTTTAACCTGCCTGTTTTATTGAGAATCATATAAACTTTTCTTTATGTGAAATTTAGGACGTTTCTTTGTATTTATTTTGTATCTTAGCTTACTAGTATCACAGTAACGTTATCATCATCATCATCATCATCATTGTTATTGTTATTATGACTGTGACAACGTATGGATGCCATATGGATGCCTATCCAGCCAACCTGGGGCGTCAAACGTAACCCAGGAGGCCCTAAGGCTAACAACTCTGTAACTAGTATAATATATAATATGTAAAAAAAAAAAAAACAAACAAACAAAACAAAATACTCGAAAGCGTTAAAAGTTCCTTTCCGCATCGTTATTTGCTTCCTGTAATGCTGAGTCCAGTAAGTGCTTTGTGGCTGTTGGTTTCATTTTATATTTCGCCCGCCCAGTGAAGATCCGCCCTTTTATCTAATTTCTCATGCGAAATTACTTTCACCATAATTTACAATGCGTATCCCAGAGGAGTAGCCCTAGTTGTAATACAACAGACTCAAACCCTGGTGCTCCTTTCGTTTTCTTTTTGACTTCATCTTTATTCAATTCTTTCCAGGCCCCTGGCTGTTCCGCTCAAGATAAGCAGTGGTCCTTGTGTGTATTTGATGACGTCATAGAACACACTGGGTCGGTGAGTATAAAGCCACTAACTCCACAAGTGTATGTGGTTAGTGTCATTGCTGCTATAGTACCTCATCGCATTTTTTCAAAAAGTGCACGTTTTGACTAATTTTCCTTTACTGTTAACTTTGAAAAGGGAAGTAGAGAGATCGTTTAGCATATCATTTTGTTAACTTTGTTTTCCAGATGTCCTTTAAGTATCAAGAATATTTCCTGCGGCCAATGATGAATTACGTTGTGGACAGAAATGCTGATGTCAGACAGGTTTGTTTGTCCGTTTGCTGCATTTCAGCCTCGTCTTAGTCCTGATCTGTTCCCAGTGGTTAAGCCTGTTTTTAGGGTAAAGCAAACTTTAACCCATTTAATGAACGGTACTTACATAGTTTTGGATTTCCACGTTTCGTAGCGTGTCACGCTTTCGGGTATTTATTGTGGTAGTATCCAGTTTAGATGCTCCGTGATATCGTATGTATTTTTTCCAAGGCCGCTTGTTATGGATGTGGAGTCATGGCACAGTTTGGAGGCGAGGAGTACATCAACGCATGCGCAGGTTTGTCAAGGGCCCGGCGTCATCAGTTTTGTATTTCTCTCATCAGTAGGCTAAACCACCATTGCGCACATGCGTGGCAACTACTGTAAGAGTTTCAACTCCTGGAGAAAAAGCTCGCCTTATCTTGAGAACTAAATCTGAGGACATATATTGATTTCTAATTTAGTGTCTAATTACCTTTTTCAGAGGTAGTGCCATTGCTATTCCAAGTCATCAACGCCCAAGATTCAAGGAGTCGCGAAAATGTGAATGCCACAGAAAATGCAATTTCGGCTGTCTCAAAAATATGTAAATATAACCGCGGAAATATCGCACTAAATGAAGTAATTCCGGCGTTCATTGGGTCACTGCCGATAACAGAAGATAAGGAAGAAGCTCCACACGTTTACGGATACCTCTGTGATTTGATTGAAGGGTTAGTGTGTTATACAATAAAGACTGACGTTTGTTATCTATGGTAGAGTACAATAGTCTATTAATAATACTTCGACTACTTTTGGCCGGACTTCATACAGGTGGAACCCCGTCCTATTTAACGGAATTTTAGGGTACTGCTAGAATAGCTCGCTATAACCTGGATGGGTTTGTTATAAAACCCAGTTGGCAGGGATTTTAAGGACCAAAAACGTCAATACATCGGAGTTTGGTGAATTATTGTTTTGTGGTAAAAATTGATCAGTGTTGATTAGGTTTGTTTTGGCTTCAGACGCTTGTTTTTTTCGAGTTCTAAATGTTTATTCAATTGATTCCTGTTTTCCAAATTGTCATAATAGCGTTGAAGGCCACGCGGGAATCTACTTTGAAACCATGTTAATTAACAAGGGTTTATTTTAGCCCCCTTTTTTTGTTGTTGTTATCGGGATCATGATTCACGTGTTTTTTTTTTTTTTTTTTAACAGGAATAACCCTCTTGTACTGGGTGCAAATAACAGCAATCTGCCGAGAATACTTCAAATTTTCGGTGAGATGTTTGTTCACGATGTTCTCAGTGACGACGAAGCGGCAAGAAATAGAGTCCTTTCAATTATGCGACATATTCAGGTGAGAAAAATCACAGATTTCTCCTCTGTAGAGTCCAAAAGTGTCGAACAGGCCCATTGCGAAAAGGGGGAGGGGTGTGGGGTTCTCGTTTTGCTGTATGAGGCCTCAAATTAGACCAGGGGGAAGGGGTGTGGCGTTCTTGTTTCGTTGTACGAGGTCTCACACTAGACCGGTTGATTGAGTTTTTGTTGCAAAATGTAGGAAAGTGTGATCTTTTTTTTTCTGCTATGTGAAATGCGTCTGAAGTTTTACTGATTTACTCCGCAATCCAAAATGATGAGATTTTTGGCTTAAATGAACAGGAAATGGTCACTTGGGCGGTAAGGTTGTTCACTGCTGTCTAGTCACAAAAATAGGATTAAAAAGGTTATGCTTATGTTGAGGTTCAGTTTTATCCGTAGTTTATATTTTATTTTCCTTTGTTTCAACTCACTATCATACATTGCCATACCCCGAATCAAAGGAAATTAAAATTTAAACCAAGGATAACATTGAACCAAAACAGATTGCACGTCTCAGAGATGGGGTTGTCTGCGGTTTATTCAGTGCTTTTCTTTCATAACTAACGTCATATTTCTTCTTCAGAATGCAGGAGATATGTGGACGGCGTGTCTTGGACAACTCACTGAACGTCACCAACAAGTCCTAAGGCAAGCACTAGAAGCCGAAAGCTGATTACTTCTTGCATTCAGCGTCGAATGCGCGCAAAATCGCGAGCAAACCGCGTCCAAGCTGCAGAGATTTTTTCAGTTTTTAGGCATGAAATGCTCCCCCTAGTCTATTGGCTTTCCCTGCCATAAACATTGAAAAATCATGACCTTTTGACATTTAAACATCGAAAACACTCCAGCTGTATTATCTAGTAACCCCAGGTGACGAGTTCAAGTTCCCTTGATTTTGGAAAATCAGGGTCGAGAGAGTGGAATGTGAAAGCGTAACAAACAATGGATTGTTAGAAGAAAACATGTACAAGAAATGAAGATGGACCTCAAGAATGACGGGTTAACAATTACAGACACAACGAAAGGGCGATCTTGTATGAGCGTAGTTTCGTTATCAGAAAGAAAAAATAGATAACCAGTCTAGCCTAGCATAAATTAGAAGACTGTTCTAAATTAGTAACGAGGATGCGAGAAGAATAATTTAAACTTTAAACAAGATGGACGCTGCTCTGTGCAATACAACCAAACAAACAGTACACCTTAAAGCCCAAATATCCACATAGAAATTGTCTTAACTGGTATCCGTGTGGTTCTTAAATTAGAGTTCGGAAAAATATTGCTTTTAACAAGAGTGATAGGCTATTTAATCTGCTCTTTTTCTGATTGTTTAATCAGACGTACTGCAACGAGAAAATGGAGGGTTATCTTCGGTGGGAGTCTTTCTTGCAAACCTACGGCAACATCCTTGAAAGGGGTTGCTAAATAGTCAGTAGTGTTGAAGATTGCCAAGTGGATCGTAGATATTAAAATTACGCCACCTGGTAGTAGGTAGCATCATGGCTCCTGTTAAATCCTTCCCAAGGCCCTGAAAATTATTTCGCTACTTTCGCAGGGAGCTAGTGGCATGCAGAGCTTAGGACTTGGGGCTGGGAAATTCCCTTGCCGAAGGAAAGTCTGTAAATCCTGCTTATGATAACCGTTGTGCTGTGGTATCGGTTACTGACAACAGGTTTGGGTCAATGGGATCACGATGGCCTCTTTAGTGTGTGGCATCCTTAATTTTGTAGATAACGTCCTAACGTTTCACCATTCAAATGAATGTTATTGAACAGTACTTTCCTTTGTCACCATTTAATGTGCTGTTCAATATATAGTTTATGCATGACAACCTGATTAATCCAGGGAAATCTATATAGCATCACTCTAAAATGGTGCAGTAGAGTGGTTACTACATGAAGTCCAGTTGTGTGAGCATTCAAAGAAAAGTAGCAGTATGAACTATGGTAGTTAATAATCCATTGCAGTTACCATCTAAACGTGAAATGAAACTCTGAAGCGAGAGGAGAGTTCTCTTGTTATACATCTCTATCTCTAACTGCTCACGACCTCCTATGTGAACATTTAAGTGAAAACTATTGGGTATGCTTTCCTGCGGTGCTGTGTCCTGTGTTTTTTTTCTTGACATCTGAACTGAACTGAAAGCCACCACTGTAAATGAAATGTAAACTCCTGTGTAGAAAGGGCTTGAGTAGTTTAACAAATTTTCTATGCTTTTGGTTTGTGAAGTATTGTTTAAATTGCCGTTTCTCGTTCACATTTGGAAGTCGAAGTGATGTCCCTCTTCATCGGGAGTGTCCTCTCGGGCATTGGTATGAGTTCCAGGTCCAACATCTCAAAGCTCGACTCCTCAAACTTCTTTTCCCTTTCAAAAATATATTCCACTACTTTTCTTTTTCCTAAGTATCCAGCTGTGATGCATATCCCCACTAAAACAGTTAAGGACACAACGCACCCCAGTACAATAATGGCTATAATTCCGCAATGAAGATATCCCCCCTTTCGCGAAAGGTTATTGTTACCTGTCGAGATAGTGTTTTCCGAAGAAAGTGCCCTGGTTTGGCCTTTGCCACTTTTGACCTTGAACAATTTCAAGAGCCCAAATCGTAAACTTCGAGACGCTAAAGGATATGGCACTTGAAGCCATTGCCTTCGAAAATACAAAACGGCGAATTTGAAGGTTTTATTCACAGGCCACTCGATGAAACCTTAATCCCAATGACCCACTTTGAGAGATCTTTTATGGAAAGTTATAGCTGTCTTAATTTTTTTTCTGAGTAAGTTGAGAATCAAGGTTGATATTTGTGAAGTCCGGCTCTTCAATTTTCGTTGCTGATACATCTGCCATTTCGACTGACTAAAGATCGTTCTCCTCTTAGAAATTGCGTTTTTCTTCAGCTAAATTTTAAAGTCCCCTTGAGCCATATAATAAGACTTAAGGTTGATTCTCGAAGAAAAATGCAGTAAGCGACAAGAACACCAAGAAAAACATTTCATTTTGTCTAAGCCATCGTTTTGGGTAACACTTCCTAAAAAGTAATTTTCATGAGTAAGCCTTCAAAGATTCTTCCAACCAGCGTTAATGCCAGATGTGAGTTCATTTCTAAAGGTAAACGATAATTCCCAAACCAAAATATAAACATCCTCTAACGCAAAACAGGGTGGAAGCACTATCGCTCACTAAACAAACGCCTGAAGCAAACACTGGCAATCGACCAGTCTCTATCTTTAAATACCTCTTACTAACCGAGTTTTTTTCCCCGTTCACTTATGGCCCAAGCGCGATAAATGGACGGGAAAAAACAAGGATCCGGAACTTACGGTACGGACCGAGAAAAGGAGGTTTAATAGTAAGATTTATTATATCTCTGAGGTTAATCAGGGGCGTGGGTAATTTAGCGGGCCGTACAGTGAAAGTACGGCCTGCTAAATTGACCAATCACAGCGCGTGTACTGAGAGATATAATGATGGAATTGACTATTGTGTTATGGTATTCTAAGCCATAAACCACAACGTGGAGGCTGTAATCATTTAAGAAAGAAACACGTTTGAGGGCAAAACACTATATACTGAGCTTTCATCTTGGTTTTGATTCGCTCAAAAAGGGTTTCTTTATTCAAATTGGATGTAGCGACCACACCATGATTCGTTTGATATGATTGCTCGACCGGAGCAAATCCATAGTGTTTCTCGAAATGTTCGTAACTGGGCATCTACAAACAGCAAAGCAAAACTTATTCTCAGTCTCCACATACACGAATGTAATCCAGAACTCTGTTCATGTTCCTAAACTGACTTGCAGATAAATTTGGGCCACCCCTTGCACGATAATTGCCATATATACGTCTCGGAACAAGGAAAATGCTAAATGCAGCGCATAAGATAGTGAGATATTTGCTGTCGTAAAGAAACTAAAAAGTCGACCCCGAAGACTCGGCTTCGCAGCGCCATACTTACCCAATTATTACATTGAACCAGTTTACTGAAGTTAGTCATGTTATAATCTTGTGTCCTAAGACAGACCAGGTGATAGCATTCTCCACTAAGATGGAAAGCGCTTGTGGGGTTAAAGGACGGGTTTGGAGACATGTACCCCGCCTTAGTGTTAGCGGAAGGTCCCGTTTGACCAACAATCGCGGGGAAACAATTTTGGATTTTTTATCAGTAGCTTGTCCTTAATTTATTCACAATTCCATTCTGGAAATGCATACTAAACGGGCCCCCAGCACTCTTTGAAATTGTTTGTCTGTCTTATAGTAACACACGTCACTCATGAAAATATTTTTCACCATTTGGCGTGATGAGGCAATGAAAGAAGGTACTGTGCCTTGTTTATGTCAGTTATTGCACACAGACCGCCCCACATCTATTGGGATCTCCTACGAAAGCAGCTGAAGTTCACTTTTAACCAAAATATCTAAGACTTCTGACATTTCCAACCGATGATTTCTTGGAGTAAAGTGAGAGGAGAAAAACTGTTGATTCCTCTGTTTGATCTTCTCATGACTTTCTTGTTACCCTTCTGGTTTTTCATTAGATGGGGGCCCATGAGCGGGTACATTGGCTATGGACGGAAAGAAGTTCAGCCCAGCGTCTCTCTTTTACGGTAAGTCAATCTTGGCTCGAATTCTTTCATGTCTGACGGCTTTGTGTTTCTCAAGGTCTTGTTAGAGGTATAAACACACAGAACTAAAGTGTACTAAGATAAGCAGCCCGAAGTTACAGCATAACTTGAATAAAATAGTACAAAAAATTCATCTCCTTTCAAAAATAGAACAATTTGAATTGCTTGAAATGATCATCTGGTTGTCAACAAAAAATTGAAGGAAAAACCGACGAATTCGTAGTTTTGAGGATCTCTCAGATTTAGGAATCGTGATATTAAATGTCTCTACAAATGTCTCGCAGCTTTCCGACATAGGTGAGTAAAAACAAATGGAATGCTGATCAAAATATGCCTAGCTTTAAATTGGAAGGGAAGATTTCACCGCAGATCCCTGGCTTCATGTAATTTAAAGCTCCTCATGGCATTTCAAACTACTTGGACGCAGCTCGTTTTGTATTTGCTGCTGATTGTTTGGTTTCTCACCGAGTGCACTTTGAATTAGCCCTTTTTTCAGCTGGTGTATGACAACATCTGGATCTTAAGACGTTAATAATTTTCTTCGTGGATAGAAGTGTATTTACACTCGGAAAGCACCTGGAAGCATACATTATAATAATTATACCCTAAATAATTTACAAAAATAAACATGGTTTAGGCCAAACTCTTTTCAAAAGAAAGGGGAAAAAGTTGAAAAGGAGGCTATTTTTAAACGGGTTAAGTGACCTTGGCATATATAAACCGAAGCTTATCAAGATGTTGGCTTTATTTGCAATGAAATAACCAAACAAAGTTGTTGTCTGATTCTTCAGCAAAATATTCTGCTTTGTATGGTGAGTCATCAGGTATGCTAATAAATGATAATCTGGATGACTTCAATCATGAAAAATGTATCTTTGGGATTTGCTTTTCTAGCAGCTTGATTAGAAAAAGTCAATACGCAAAAATCGACCTGATATTTGGGAAATATAATGTTTTATGAGGCGTAATTATTGTGGAAGATTCCGGAGGTTTTTTGGATACGGCTGAGTAAGCTACAAGTTTGCGTAATAGTATTTGCAGGTTTATTGAAAACCGAAAAACAAAGTTCACGCCGAATTCAGTAATGAGTTAAATCCTCTCGCATTTAAAGTGCATTTTATAGGGCACAGTTGACTGATAATAACGGAGATGTTTCTTTTTCAACGAGCACGTAGTAACGTAATCCTTCTGAATCCCAACAATGGAGCTTTTCAACATTGGCAGTCGACATTCAACAAAGAAATGTAGTAGGCACGTTTAGTCTAAACTGCCGCATTATAAATTTAACTCTGACATGACTGTATGTGCGCGTGGTACCTGTTGTGTAAATTACCGCTAGTTTACAATGTCATTGCTTAAAAGGTCATTAATTTATACGATGGTGTGGCTGGGTCTATGCCGTAAATCATTTACTGCGTCATATGATAGCAAAACTCCAGCCAAGTAAAATGTCTGTCACTTAATTGCTATGGTAACGCAGCACTACTACATGGTTCTTTCATTGATGTTTTCGGGAATTTTCCCTTTGATATAATTTTTAGTAAACATATTTTTGTTTTACGTGTACGTTTCTGTATGTCTAAGAAGTGATTGGCTGAGAGTTCTTTATCATTTCCCCAGGAGCCAATCAAATGCACGCGGTTTGGGTCATTGTTTATTGTGAATAGCGCGCTCGAATTGCTGACAAATGACTGTCACCAGCGGAGTCGCGTTTTATCTTGCTGTGTGGTCCTTTGGCGGGCAAACCACGTGCTGCAGACCCAGATCACCTGTATAAACGCAATACCTGATCGATATCTCGAAATTCCCAATTCTGATGTGGCCGCAACATGGAACTGTAAAAGCAAACAGGCCCAAATTCACGCCCTTGAAAAATAACGCGCATGGGGAAAAACTATCGCGTAAACGGAGAAAACCTGAAATGGCTAGCTTGGAAAAATATAGATATTTGTTATTTTCGTTAACAGTGCAACGTTGAGGAAACAGAGGAAATAATCAAGAAATATGTTGGCTGGAACTGTGTTTATCATTGTGCTTTTGGAGAGTTTTATGCGTAGAATGGAAACCGTGGAAACAGGTAATATTTTGGATTTATTTTGATAAGGAAATGTTTTGTTCAGTCTTCGACGTTCGTTAGTAGTAAAAATGTTGGATGTATTGCTACACACCTTACGCACGTGTAAATATTCCGAGTAGTTCAGAATTAAAGCTGTACGTAATACTAGTTGTTTCGGACAGAGAAACGTGGAGTGAAAAGATATTCAAAGTACCTGCTGAAAAGAACATGTTAGTCGTCGGTGGAAGCAGCGCTTGTCATATTCCTCTCAACAGAGTCCCATATGATTTCGTCTTGTTTCTGTATATCTTACGATTTTAGTATTTGGCTGGCTGTTTCCCAATTTTAGCTTGAAAGCCTAGATGACCGTATGTCGATCTGTCAATTAAAATTTAACAGCAAAAATCCGTCGCGGAAACGCGCTTTCGAAAGTGAAACGAAAACATCACAGCTATTTTTGAATGAAAACAACGTAATATTAATAAATTTTGTGATAACTGTCAGCTATGCGATTGTCATGATTCTAGCAAACGAATAAACACGCCAAAATATTTCCAAGTTTCGGGTTTTTCAAAATTGAACTTGATCTCAATCTCAGTTTTGTTGGTAATATCTGTGCCAACCAATACGGCCCATTTTTTCTTAAGGATAAGTTATGTTTGTTCCCATTTTGTCCTCAAATGGTCCCTTAAGTCCTACACCCGGCATACCACTTGGAAAAATGTAAAGGCATACAACTGATCTTATGGTAGGCGCCAGAAAATATCATGACAACGTAAGAGAGAATGACTTTTGGAAAATGTAAATTGTTAGTTTCAATACTACCCTAAGAAAAATATTCACAAAACTATGACGAGAGGAATCGTAAACGCGACTGGCGTATCAAGCCATTAAGACAGCATTTATACATTTTTTTAAAAATATGACGCCTCCTCAAAACACTTGAATTATTTCTTCGAAATTCGGTTGTCATGGAGTCCTCAGTGTTATAGCAAATTCCAGCCTTAAATTGTCTAGTTTTTAAATTTCTATCGGAAAATATATCTTACATTCGTATCGCTTGTTCTAGAGGTGTAAAAGCGAAATATATTCTCAAAGTTCTGAAAGGTTATCCAGTTAGTGGTCTTCTACTTTGACATGTAAATGGTGTGATCATTTTAAACCGCCAAGGTGTTAGCAGAGCGAAAGATTTTCTTCTGTTACAAACGATTTGGTCCGCTGTAAAACGAAATTAAGGGTAAATTTAAAACTGTGGTTCTTCTGCCATCTTTAATTCGGTTTTTCTCCGCAAGGTTTAGGGAAATGTTTTCGATGCACGGTTAACATTATGCGTGCATTTTATCTGTTTACCCTCGCGTAGAGTGAAATAATGGAATTATAAAAGATACCCTCAATTTAAAAGCAGCAGGAGTATAGACCAACTACAAAGCTGTTGCTTTTTTGTAATTTAAAGAAAATTGCGTAGACCGAAAATCAAATTAAATTAAATTCGAAGTTCCTTGTTTTCAAATTTTTAGTTTCGGTACCACGCGATATTGTTGAATGATTGAAGCTGACACACAGTTAAGGCCTTTTTTGCCGGAATAAATGCATGCTTTTTTCTTTATTTATTTAATATCAATATTCAGTCCTAATATGTCGGAATATCCAGAACATCTTTATTCATATGACGGGCCAAGGTTGTCACATTTCCAGTCCATTTTCCAAGGGAAAGGTTAATTGAATGCTTGTTGTGAAACTTTCGTCAGAAGTCATTTCGCGCTGAATATTGGAGATGATTTCTTTACTGACCAAGACAAGACAGGCTTATAAACTGGGGAAAAGTTTGAAACAGCGATAAATGTACTCTTTATCTTACTCTGACTCTTTCAACGTTTTAACTCAGACTCACCAAAAGAGTAATGTTTCAGCTGGCTGAAGCGTCCGTAGCGGAAAGGCGAAGACAAGAACAGGAATTTGAATATTAACGCATTTACTTTCAGTTGAACACTGGTGCGCATACAGAACGAGGATAATTTTTCAGGGACAATCCCTTCGTAACATACATCGAGAGACAGCATTTACTTTCAATTGAACACTGGTGCACATAAGGAACGAGGATAATTTTTTAGTGACAATCTCATCGTAACATACATCGAGAGACAGCATCTTGTGACGGTCTTGGAACTAAAATTGCTGGCAAAACTTCATCAAATAAGTATAATTGACTCTTAAATAGTTGAAATAGAGATAGAAATTAAGCGAGAAGATCCCCGAATTCAGGGGTAGTGATCCAGTTTATTATGCAATATTAACTACTCCTTTCTGGCTTTGCAGTTTTCCACTGTATACCGCGAGCCGCTTGAAAGAACCATTTTTAAGTTATGCAAGCAGTGAAATTGTTATAAGTAGTATAATATACAAATGTCGTATGGACTTTTGAAATCATCTGCAAAAATTAAAGATTGGAATCACGTGCGCTCGACAAAGCGGGACGACAAATGATTTACGAAAGGTGTCAACAGATATGAATGTTCTACTCGCCATCGAGAAGTTCTCTCAAACGACCTGACTACTCATTAAAAACTCAGGCGAAAGTACTTAAATTTATTTATGACTTAGCGCAACCATATGCCAATAGAACAAATGTGTTTGGTTGTCAACGAAATTCCAGTGAAACAGAACGAGATTATACGAAGTAAACCTTGTTAAAGGTTTTAAATAAGAAAAGAAACAAGCCTATGGAATCTTAATGTTAAGCTCTGAAAGCCTGTTAAGCAAAGGTGCTTGGTTTTTTTTTTTTAACATAATAAGCGATAAGGTGTTACAGCTGTCATAAATGGACTGTGACTTTACTCGGCTTTCAACCGAATCACTGAGAAGAGCCCAAAAACGTTTAAATGAATTTTTCGAGTCCTCAGTCTAACTAAAGATAGTCAACAAACAAAGTAGAAAGCAGCCCGTTAAGAGGTCTATTCCATTTTATTTAAGCATCATTAAGCATATTTTGTCTTCACTCAGTTGTACTCAAACTTTGCTTTTTAAAATTGATTTTGATTTTTTGACGAGTGTTTTTCTCACTGTTGGTAAATTTTCAGGCCATCTTTGGTGAATAAAAAGAAAGGTAGTGCTGAGATTCAGCTTGTACATTTTTAAAGTAATTTGTACTAAATCATGACCTTATATAAAATTTTCTCAAGTCATAGCCGACCGCAAAAAGGAGGAAAACAAAACCACAGAGGTTTGGCTTCATTCTTTAAAAGCAGATGTAAACTTTGAGCCATCAATTTCACTTTTTTAATCAAGATAACAGACTAATTATAATTTATGTACGCCAAGAATCAAAAATCGGCCACCCACACGAGTAGAAATTCACGAATAAATGATTGAAAAACACACGATTTTCTTTATAGTTTGAAAGTTGTCGGGCAGATTCTTTGAGAATATACTGAAGATTTCTGTACTAGCTTCCAATTTGAAACATAACTCAAATTGTTATGTAGTACCTGGTTGTGAGTATTAATACTCCTTTCATTTGTCCTTATAATTTTGGTTCCACACTTCTAATCCTCCCTGCCAAGTATCACAGCCATTCAGCTTTCCGGATTTTACTGAAACTTGTTTAAACTTTAAGATTCTCACTCACAAACTGCAAAGCCCTGTGGTTTATTGCGCTACATAACCGCTCATGTTTCATCGGACAATTTCCACTAAGCCGGTTTATTCCATATTTCCATAGAAGAAACAGTTAGGATTACACTAATTATTAATCAGTTTTATTGTACGAATAGGAGTGAAACGAGGTCGAGATACAACCTACAGCTAGTTATCCTCTACCGATACCGACTAAGTTGCCGCTTCCCTACACTTCTGTGCGTACTGCAAACGTATTTAGCTGACTGATGAATTTCAATTCATTCCCCACAAAAGAAGGGGAAAATCGAGGACGTCGAATTTCACTCCACACTTTAGGCGGCATTGCCTTTGTCTGTCAGACGTCCTGACAGAGTCAAAACTGATTTATAATAAGCCAAAGAATGGCGACTAACATTCAACAACCGCCGGAATACTGATCAATTCATGAGACAACGAAACTAACAACAAATTAATAAAACGAATGATGTCGGCACTCACAGAAGGCGAAACATTTGTTAAGTACTATATTATAGCAAGTGTCCTTCAGCCCCAACACTTACCTCGCATTCTACGTAGAAGATCTGATTCTAAATCGTAAAAATTTCTCTGGTACAGCATACCGAAAAAGATGTCCAATAAAGTTTCCGAAACAGATGTATCTTCTATTTTTCTGATCAATGATTTTTTTTAGAAATTTAGGCCCGGTCTCCTGGAAAATTGCGAAAGATATCACTGAATCACTTTTCGACGAAGACTGGTAGATGGCATACATTTTCACTTTCAACCTGCTTAATACGAAAGCTATTCTTATAAAAATGAAAAACTACAATGTTTTTAAACATTTTTAAAAAGCAAGGGGTGTCCGGCCTTGAGAAATATTACTCAACAGCTTTTAACTAAAAGGGTTCATCCTCAACCATCTTGATCACCGGGCGCCGTAGCAAACCCTTTTTGGGGAGCTTATCAGTTCGCGGGATACGATTTCCTCACCTTGACAGACTTAAGGTTTGCAGGAGAGATTACACGTTATATTTCAATAACTAAATTCTGGATTTTGTTTTTCTCTAATCTATACCGAAGACCAAGGAAGTCAATATTATCAACTTTTCTATGTGTCAGCGCTTTCGAATTGAATATTTATACACTTAATAACAACTGATAATATTTCAACTTATAAGTTCACTGAAAAAGTTCACAGTGGTAAATAAACCCTAAAAGCATTGGCGGAAAGAATCTGCTAAACTAGTTTTTACAAAAAGTGAAGATATGTACGACTTTTTTGGTTTGCGTGATATCGGGTGATTGAAGAAACGGACACAAAATGGACACTGAATACGAAATGAATACTAAATGCTCACTGTAAGTCACGAAAGCTGATGAAATTAACAGTTCATCGAATTAACCGCTTTCGTTGGGCAATGAAAAATGATTTTTCTGCAATTTGTGCTCGTGTTCGGTGTAGCATCACTCATAACTACCGAACTAAATATCATGTTTTGTTGCTTCTCTTTATGGTATGATGCAATGTTGTTTTTCCAGGCGACGGTTTCTTAATGTTATTTATTTAGGGCTCTATTTGCAATTGAGCTGGATTTTAATCTTACAAATTTTCTGTTTAACGAGAACGTGGGTTTTAAAAGGAAATGGTGATAACAAGTCATAGGTGTACCCCTCTGCGGTATACTCTAAGCGTTGCAACGAAAGGTTTTAGCTTAAGTTTCAAATTACAAAGTAAAGAAGGTGACATTTTTCCTCACCCAGCCTGCAACACTGCCCATCCATGCAGCTCCTACGAAAAAAGTTTTTTTCAGTTGAGAGCCGGAGAGAAAATTTATGATGATTCTAGTCCTGTCATACTGCTAACACTTTGGGTCCAAAAAGTGTTGCCTCTCGAGTGAAATCTGTTTAGCCGCACTTTCCTTACGCTGTACCTCTAACTTTAAGGTCTGTAGGCGACATTACAAGGAGTGACCTCTCCAACGACCTCTAAGTAGTACTTTTCTCAGTCTGGGCTCAAACGTACGAGTTTGTGGTGGAAATTGTCTCGCGCGACCATTCAAACATAAGCTGCCGAGTATAGTACTTTCCTGTATTGTGTAGTTTTCATTGTTGTACCAAACATGAGACATTTTTCAGTTAAGCGCCTCTTGGGTCTGTGGATCAGATTAGCCTTAGTACTGAACAGCATCAGCACTTAATTGGTGGTTTACAGTCTACCTCGTTTTTGATTAAATATACGTTAATTCCCGTAATTTTCATCGAAGGTAGTGTTCAATGTATTTGGTCAAAGCACATTGGTCTTACACAAAGGTTGTTGTGACAGTCTGTCATTCTTTACAACTTGCTTCGCTCGCACGGAAACAGAAGCCATTGCTTGCGAAATACATAAAAGTTTTATGTATTTCGCAAGTAATGCCTCTTTTCTCAAGGCTAAGCTTACCCTAACTAACGGATTTCAAAATTAACGATCAAAGCTTTTTCTTGATAAGCTGTAGTTGCCTATTTCTTTTA
Organism: Galaxea fascicularis; assembly: GCA_948470475.1. Classification (NCBI taxonomy): domain Eukaryota; kingdom Metazoa; phylum Cnidaria; class Anthozoa; order Scleractinia; family Euphylliidae; genus Galaxea; species Galaxea fascicularis. Next base: position 25,726,120 of record OX419344.1, on the reverse strand, counting down.
CAAACCAATAACCTTCAACATGAATACAGAAATCATAGATTCCTTTGAGGATTCCTTTGAGTATATTACAATGAATGTGCACGTCGTTTTTGAACAATCCTTTTTGCCGAAGGCAAGTGATACGCAACCTCGCAGTGATAAAGCGTTTTCTAGTAATAATCGCCGACCATTTTTTGGGTGTAGCATTAATGTATACTTCTCCTAAGTAAGGGGATCGTTGTGACTATGATTCACAAGCCGCATACGGATGATCTCCTCAGTAATGATTTTGTTTTGTTTTGATGCTTCAGTTATAGCCTTCCGTGTTACACTGAGTTACCCAGGTCTGACTCTTCAGGCTTCCATCCTCGCTGATCGTTATATATGTGTATTCAAAACAACACACCAGACGAGGATCACTTTAGAAACAAATAATCTGAGAAATATTCCAAATTATTTATTAACAACTTATTAGAACAGACAGCAGTTGCCCGTGCGCTTTCAATTCAACTACTTAGGAACCAGCTCACGTACATCCGTTCCATTTAAAATGAATAATTTAATATTTACCTGTTTCATTACCTCCTGGGTGACATCTAACTATCGTCTTTATTAACATGTGCTAAACCCAGTGGATTTTATTTAGCTGTCACGTTCTTATTGGGTGCTTTGCTGCGGATACATAGTATTAGATATCCATTTCAACGTAAGTGACCTCAAAAAGAACTGGAAAAGGTTGGAAATTTTGCCAAGGTTAGTTATCTATACACGTGAGGGACGAGACAAAGACGAGCTCGATCGACATGATCGATGTCAGTCACATGTGAAGCTTGGCTGCTAACAGTTCGATTGTAAATAGTTGAGCGAGTTATCGCGGTTGACGTAATGTTTGGAACAGCAGCGAATGAGCCGAGGGGAACTAGTGGAGAGGTGGTTGTGTTCGTGATTTTGTTTTGTTCTATCTTCATGGTCTAATTGCTGAAAGAAAATAATAGCGCGCAATGTCAGTTGGAAAAAAAATCAGCGATATTTCATTATTTTTTTCTAGTTTAAATGCTCCAAGTACCGCTTTTTTCTGATCACAGAACATAATTTTTACGAGAACAATTAGCCTATTCGTGATTATTTGCGTTTTTCACAATTGAAATTCAGTGAAATGCACCGACCTTACCTCGGTGGCTATTCCTTCTTAGATAACTTGGCTTCGGGTCAAATGTTAAATAAAATTCGCTCTGATTTCTTTCAATCTACAGCTGAGATCCCTTGGGCTCTACGTTTCATAGAGGAGCCAGCAGATACTCATTTTGCGCACACTCGTTCAGCTATCCTGAATTGTAAAGTGGAGGACAGACCAAGAGCTCAGATCATGTGGCGAGTCGCAGGTTCAGAGCAAGTGATTAATAGGAACATCACCGGAAAGCGTTATGTCTTATCCAATGGTTCTTTGTATTTTCCCGCCTTTTCGAATGACATTTTCAGCCCATCTGTTCACAGAGCGGACTATGAATGCCTTGCGAAGAACCAAGCGGGACTGATCGTCAGCAAAGTAGCCAAGCTACGCGCAGGTAATTAGGGAATAAACGAGAGAGGGAGGGAAGGGAGGAAATGAAGAGAAGGGAAGGGAGAGGAAACAGGGATGTTTCTGTCCTCGGAATCCTACTCCTCTTTTTTCAAAAGCCCCAAGGAACCCCAAGGTAGGACTTCAAAACACAGATTTTTCAGTCCCAGGATACTCAAGTTCAATAGGAAGGTAACGACGGTCTCATAAAATAAGTACAAGATTTTTAATTGGAATTTTCGTCCACAGTCTCACATGATGCAACCATGGTCTGAAAGCACATTGCAAACTTCACCACACCCAGAGAATTCCTTTCGAATTTTAATTTCTTTCGCCCTCGTCGATAGATAGCGAAAATTCCAGTACAATAATTATTCAAACTTGTGCTAAATGATGCCTTTTATGTTTAATCTTATGTCGCAGTTATAATTCAGGCGTACCAGGTTTACGCGCAGGACAGTTTGGTAATTCCTGGAAACACTGCTGTCATCAAGAGTGTAATTTCCGAGTATGCGCGTGACTATGTGCGTGTTGTATCGTGGCACTACGCTGGGCGCGACGAGCTCAAGTTGATAGTATTAGGAGGCAAGTTCTCTCTGATGCCATCCGGGAATTTGGTCATCACAAACGTGAACGACGCCGATACGAAATCGTTGTTTTATTGCACCACTATCAATATTCTAACCGGAGAGAAACATATCAGCAATCCCGCCAAGTTGTTTTTGAAAGGTGTGTTGGCAATAAAGATGCATTTACGATTTTTTACCTCAGAAAATAGTTAAGTTACGTGGAACCGGAGATGATAATCTGGAATTTAGGATAAGAATCGAGGTTTTTTAGGGCCAAAGCATTTGGAATTGTTGAGTGTAAATCACACGGCCCACTCCCTTCTTTTTGACGCAAACCTGAGTGGCCCACCCCTGATCATGAATGAAGGTTGAAAATTACATGATCCATCCCTAATAACACATACGATTTCTGGTTAGAGAAAGTCTTGTATGGACTTTGGATTGTTTTGATTGACGTTTAGATATGTTTCTTAACTAAATGCAAAAGCGCTTTCTTGATGATCGTTCAAGGTGTAGACAGGCCAAACCTTAAGAAATACAAAGACCTTTAAAGTTTAGGTCTAACAAGTACATCTTTAAGAGACATCCTTTTCTGTATGAGATCAGGGTAGTATTTTTAAAGATTTCTCTTAGCAACGGCTGGTTTTGTAGTAGGTACCATTTGTTATACACATGGGCAATATTCTGTAACAAACGGCAATCATTAACTTTAATTTACAATCGCTATAAATAACTCCCGAGAGAGTCATGTTCACAAGCTTATCTGGATAACCTTTAAGGCGCAGTCTTTGTTGAAATAAAGCAATGTTTTTTTTTTTCAAATATGTCTTTTGAAAAGTTAGTTCTAAGAAGCCTTAAGGCTTTGCCTTTGATAAAGCGTTTCCTGACGTCCGGGGGGTGACAGGAGTTAAAGTGTGTGTATTGGAAGATCTCTGTCGGGTTGGAGTGCATGCGCACGTCAAGAATAGACTCCTTTTCAAATCTCTCGCCTTCGTATATGTTCCACAGAGAAAAAATGTCGTCAATGTATATTTTCCAAATAAGTGGCTTGTTCGCACTTATTCTTTAAGGGGATCGGGTTGATTTAGGTCTGCGGGAGTCAAAATTTTTGGTTTTAGAAAGCTTACGTCTCCACAGATCTTCCTCAACCTCTATTTTACGAAGAGTTACTCAGAAAGACTGATAATTTTCACACATACTGAATAATCTACCTTTACAGTTATCACTATCACCTGACACATGAGGATGTCTAGTAGAGAAAACAACAGCTAAATGGAGTGCAAAAATCAAACAAACAAACAAGAATCTGTTGTTCATGCTCAGATAAAAAAGCAGAACCAATTTCTCGTTCTAGTTGAAACTGAATTTAGTCATTTTCAGCGCATACCACAGCATATCAGTTTTGAAGTAAACAAGATGAGGTCTTACACGTAAGCATTTTTCTTTCAGGTTCTCCACAACCTTGCCCACCCAGGATATTAAATGATGGATTGAACGTCACGGTATCGCAGGGAGAAGTCAGCGAGTTGCAATGCACGGCTGAAGGCTATCCCGCGCCCGCAGTAGAGGAGTACAGCTGGAGGAAAGATGGCGTGGCTATACAGATGGGGAACCGCTTCTCGAGGTTTGCCGGCGGGAGTCTGCGCATTAGTAAGACAAACTTCCAAGATCAGGGGTTGTATGAGTGCATGGTGGCAAACAAAAAAGGATTCGCAAATGTCTCGTTATACCTAACTGTCCGAGGTTAGTATTATAAAAAAAAAAAATTTTAGGTTCTAGATAGACTTTTTGTTAGTGTGCGCGAAACGCGACGATGTAGTGACCAGGACGAAGTTATGATCAATCTTTCACAGGGACAATGCAACCTCGCAACTGACCAGGACGTTATTAGTTTGACGGGTGACTTAAGACTGCAAGTCCTGTCTGAGTATGAACTTTTCAGGCTTTGTTTTCCCAAGTTATTCATCACGACACAGATTTTTCTCACAAAGAATGCTTTCTTTAAGTAACTTGGACCAATGACGCAAAGTGTCAAATGGTGGGCACTCGGGAAGGCGTTGGTAATGCCACGATATACGCAGATATCATTTCCATTTTCATTAAATTACAAGAAAACTAGACGTGATTTCTGCTAAATTGTCCAGATAAAATTGTTTGCTTGGGAGTCTGTCATGTCAGTATTAGCGATCATAGCATGGTGTTCGCCTACAGAAAATTATCAATAAATGGAGTCACTCTTAGGCATAATACTCTGACTTATAGGAAATTTTTCAAATTTAATCGTACAAACTTTCGGAATGATATTGCGTCTCAAAATTGGGATGAGACAATTTTACCAATCCCAATGAAATCTGGTCAAAATGGAAACGCACGTTTCTATCTGTTGTTGACAATTACGCTCCATTGAGATCAATGCGTGTTCACACGCGTAGTTCCCCATGGATTACATCTGAGCTAAAGAAACGAATGCATAATCGGAAATATTCTAAAAATTAAAGCTATTAAATCTAAGGATTGACTGGATGCAATTTAAAAAACAACGCACCATAATGAATGACGAAATCAGATTAGCAAAACAATCATATTATTACAATGGTTTTAATGAATACAAAGTCAATTCCAGAAAGACTGATATACTACTGATATGGTATATCAGTATGGGGAGGCCTCACAAATAAGGAAGGTTTTAAGGCATTAGAAGCACTGCACTGCAGAGCTGCGAGAATTATCTTTGAGCTACCTTGAGAGATGTCTAAAGCAGATGTTAGGAAAAAGGCTAATTGGTCTTCTCTAGCCTTTATGTATAGAATTAGCTTTGCTAAACTTATGTATAAAATCCACAATAACCTGACTCCAGACGCTATGTCAGCTATTATTAAGAACAATGATAACATCAAGCGATATCAACTTAAAAAGAATCTGAAAATTGATGTCCCTCGTTTTAATACCAACTACATGAGGAACTCTGTAGCTCGTAGAGGAGCCATAGTTTGGAACACGTTGTTCCCTCAACTTAATGACGATATAGACAATGTTAAGAAATATGCGATTATGGCAAGACTGTCAAAGGCTCTGCTACTCCTGGATTTCGACTGTATCTCCCCTCAAACATTAACCAGAAGGGAGGAAGATTTTATGTATGATTAGTGTTAATAATTAATCGTTACTTGAGTACCACTTTGTACTATAGTATTTTAAACTTTTATCGTTTTAGACTTGTAAGTAGTATGTTGCTATGATTTTTGTAGGTGTATATTCTTTTTAATTTTAAATTTATTTGTTATCTTATTTAATTATTTAGACACGACCCCACAAGCGAAGCGTCCCTTTAAATACTTATCGTGTATAAATAAAGATTGTTGATTGATTGATTGAGACTTGGCAGACTATCAATGAACTTCGAGAAAATCTGGAAAGGAATCGGTTACGTCTCTGAAAGTGAATGGTGTATCAATAACAAATCCAACTATGCTGTCGAATGAATTTAATAATCATTTTGCCACCATCGGTTCAAAACTTGCCAGCAACATTAATATTTCAGATAGTGATAACTATCTGAAGTACCTCACTAATACAGATAAACCATTTCAACTTTGTCCAACCACCAGAGATAAAGATCTCTCACTTCTTAATAAACTCAACAAGTCAAAGGCAAGTGGCCTTGACATTATATCTGCTAGGCTCGTTCGGGAATGTGCGGATCTCATTTGCGTACCTATTTGCAACATCTTTAATCAATCAACAAGTCAAGGTATTTTTCCTGACGATTGGAAATGCGCAAGAGTAACTCCACTTTTCAAACTAGGCGATAGAAACGTAAACAATTATCGTCCAATTTCCGTGACCTCAGTCGTAGCCAAAGTGTTTGAAATAATCGTCTATGACCAATTATATGCCTATTTAGAAAAAAGCACAGTATCATCTATAAATAGCAATCAGGTTTTCGCGCGACTCACTCAACTGCTACGGTCCTCCTTGAAGCCACGGACACTTGGGCGTAAAATATTAATCGTGGCAAAATCAACGCTGTCGTTTTTCTTGATTTAAAACAGGCCTTCGACAAACTTGTTCACGAGATCCTTTTATCCAAGTTAAGCCACTACGGCGTATGCGGAAATTCGTATAAATGGTTTAAGTCATACACTTAGAGAATCGCACACAAATGTGCTCCATTAATGGGTCGTTATCTAATAATTGTTCACTAACTTGCGGTGTCCCCCAGGGGACGATTCTAGGGCCACTCTTATTCCTGTTATATATCAATGATCTTCCTAGTTGTTTATCTAATTGTGAACCGAGGATGTATGCCGACGACACCCACCTGACATATGCGGGTGATTGTGTAGACAATCTTCAGCAATAATGATTTAAACCAAGACTTAGAAAATGTTCGCAATTGGTTGAGAACAAACAAACTTGCTGCAAATATGACTAAAACCGAGTTTATGCTCATTGGTTCAAGGCAGAGATTAAGCACTCTCACAGTTTCTCCGACAATCACAATTAATGATAATCAAGTTAGCCAGGTCACCACCGCAAAATCACTTGGAGTGACCATTTATATCAACCTCGACTGGAGCAGTCACATCGATAAACTAACAAAGAAGGTCGCTTCTGGCATTGGGGCTATAGATCGAATAAGACACCTTGTCCCTCAAGCGACATTGCATCTAATATATCAAGCTCTGATTCAGCCACGTTTTGACTATATCAATATTGTTTTTTGGGGGGAAACTGCGGGATAACCTCGCAGAACAAGGTACAAAAACTACAAAACAGAGCATCCCGTGTTTTGACTTATTCACGGTTTAGCTCCAGACTATTTATGTTCTAAATTTGAAAGGCGAGAAACTGCGTACAACCTAAGAGACTCTGAGAATAAGCTTAATGTTCCATTGCCGCACACAAACTACTATAAAAATAGCTTCAGCTATAGTGGCGCCACATTGACACAATGGTTTGACGCTGACTTTTTTTATGTGAGTTCAAGACGTTTCGGCTGGTGCTTAAGCCTTGATCCGTTGAAATATGTTAGTACGCGTGATTCAATGAATAACTGCACTTCGAGCGCGCGCTGAGGAAAGACGCGTAAAGTTTCTTGAAAACGTAGCGTGAGACTTATGAGCATGCCGGCCAGAGATTTGTAGACTCCTGGGATGGCGATGTGGTCATTTCCAGATTGTGTATCCTGTACTGAAAACCAGGCTTTCAGGAAAAGTCGCTGGTGATAGTTAGCCTCATGTCCAACAACTCTGACATTTCCAAAATCCATTTCGTGGTTGTTTTCGTGGACATGGCAGGAGATCTTGGAGTTATGGTCAAACGTACAAACAGCCCTTTTGTGTTCCGCAATCCGAGTTTGAAGTGATCGTTCAGTTTGACCGTAGTATACAAAACTACAGTTGGTGCAACTGATTTTGTACACTGTGCCAGATTGTGGCCGGTCAACCTTTACCTGGGCTTTCGGTCGCGGGAACAAACTGGAAGCCTGGTTTTCAGCACAGGATCCGCAATCTGGAAATGACCACATCGCCATCCCAGGAGTCTACAAATCTCTGGCATGCTCATAAGTCTCACGTTACGTTTTCAAGAAACTTATCTATTAATTTTGTTTTAATAAACTGGGTTGAGAATGTGAATTGGCCACCTTACATACAGAAGTACAAGTTTTACACTCATTTATTTTTGATTTTAGGTTTGTTATTGTAATTGTAGTTGTACGCGTAAATGGACGACCCCACTAGCACTCCTGATTTTTTTTACGGTGTGGAAATTCATTTGTTTGTTCGTTCAGTCAGTCGGTCAGTCAGTCATCAACGTTTCGAACTTTATCCCTTCGTCAGAGTTAAGAAATTACAGGGCTTACAATTGAGTTTACAGTTGCTAAGTATATTCAATTCATTCATTTGAAATTTTCTTTTTTTTCCAAAGTGCCCCTGAGATTTCTTGTGCGCCCTCAACGAAAAGTAGTTGCTGTGTCAAAATCGTCCGGTTATATCATGGAATGTGAGGTAACCGGGCAACCAAAACCAAACATTACGTGGCTTCAAAATGGTAAGCCATTCGCCGATAACGATCGCATCAGTATTAAAGCAAACAAACTTGTGTTTGCTGTTATCTACAGCAAAGATCTTGGTGTGTACCAGTGCCGCGCGGACAACGGCTATGAGGTGATACAGAGCAGTGCTATGTTGATAACGGCAGGTAAGTGAGTGAGGATATCATGGGTTGCAAAGTTATGGGCGCACCTGACTGAAATTACCGGTCGTTGAGATTCCGTTCTCTTTACGAAATCGTTATCATCATAAATCATTGATCTGAATAGAACAGAGGTCACCACCCCTTCACAGCGAGTTCAGTGATCGCAAATTACTTGTCTTCCTTCATGCGGAAATATGTGCTTATTTGAATGTATAAACTCCTTTGCTCTTGGTCTAAGTCTGAAAGACCATAAACCGCGAAGTGGAAAGTCATGTCTTGTTGTCATTATTTCCATGAAGTGTAATTTCCCTAAAAACGTAACAAACAGTATTGCATTTTATGCCCAATAACTCTCTGAGATGCGCCACAAAAAAAAAAAAAAAAAAAAAAAAAACGAATGGACGAGTTGAAAAATTCATACTGACTGTGCAATCCATTTTTCTTTTTAATAGAACGAAATCCTTCAATTACATCAAGTGCACAGCAAATTGTTCTTCAACCCAAAGAAAGCCTTAGCCAGTGGTGCCAAGCCTTCAGTCAATCAAGGCCTGAAATCACGTGGTACCTAGACGATGAACCATTGCATGATGGGAATGAATATAACATAACACCCACACAGCTTAGCGAGGGTGGTCAGCAGGGTGATGAGGGCACACAAAGCACCCTTAAGGCGAACACAATGAGTGTGGAGAAAACTGGCGAGTACAAGTGTGTTGCTTGTAATGTAGGCAACTGTACATCTCAAGTGATTCGTGTATACATTGACGGTGAGTAAAGACAGAGAAATGTTTTTTTTTCTGTTTTTGAGTTTCGTATTTTCTAGCTTGAACACTGGACTCCAAATTGGAAATTGCTTGTTAATCATAAAACAAATTTGAATGAGATAATTATCCTCAATCCCATATTTTCGACTATTTTTGGGCAATTTCAACCTTTGTTACCACTGAGTTATTAACTCCTAGAAATATCATAATGTAAATAGCTATCTAACTGTAAATAAGGGCAGTTAATTTGTGATTTTGCTTTTTTAGAGGGTCACAAGTTCGTTCGTTTTTAATAATAATGATTTCTATGATGATGACAAGAACAGTAATAATGATAATCTAAGCCGAATGGTGGAAATGTTGACATGGCAATAAATGATCAGTCGATATCACTGCTACAGTACAGTATATGCATAGTGGATTGAACTAAGGCAGAATTCTGCAAGATGGACAAGAAAACAAGAAAGTTTTTTACTGTCTATGGGGCCCTGCAATCGAGAGCCAACGTGGATAGACCATACCTCCCGCGAAGTGCTTGGTGGCCTGGTCCTGAAATTTGGAGTTGGATGAGTATGAAGGGGTGCAGGAATTCAAACGGAGAAGGGAAGATGGCATATTGAAGGATTGGAAAGAGAAACCCCTGCATAGCCAGTTTCTGAGACAAAAGAGCGAGATTGCGAAGAGCAGGTTGTGGCTTATCCACTGACAAGACGTGCGATGACGCGAAACGTACAAAATGTTTGAACACAGATGAGGCTGTTAGTCATACAGTGAGTGAAGGCAGTAAGCTGGCCCAGCGTGATAATAAATCCAGACATGATGGGGTGGCTAGGGCCGTCCACTGGAATCTATGTAAGAAGCATGTTCTGGAATGCAAGCCGGATAAATGGCATGAACATGAACACGAGTCGGTCGTTGAGTCAGAGAATGTTAGGATCTTGTGGGATTTTGCTATCCAAACAGACCACATTGTGGAGCATGGAAGACCTAACCGAAGCCGTGGTTCAATTAAAAATGATCGTCATCATAAAAGGTTCGACGAAAATCTTAACTGAGGACTCTTCTGTTAAAAACTCAGTTGTGACGCACCCTTCCTTGTTAAAGATTAATAATCATTAAAACTAAAGTGAGTACAATCTACTCACACTCTCATGCCTCTCACTATTTTAATTGGCCATGAAATTGATAAAACGTTTTGTCGTCTATTAGGTACAAGTAACATAACTTCAATACCAAAGGAGATCAAGGCGACTCGTGGCCAGTCCATTCAGCTTCGGTGTAAAGCGAAAGGCTACCCAGTTCCTCTGAAGGTCAGCTGGTCAAAAGAGGGAAGCAGCATTCCGTATAACCAGCGCCAGGTTGTCTCCGTTGATAACACTCTTCTAATCGACAGTGTCCAAAGGGGAGACGCTGGTCGGTACAAATGTATAGCGGTAAACGGTGCAAATAAGGAGGACGAACGCTTTGTGGAGGTCACAGTTAATGGTGAGTACAGATCTTTCAAGGCATAATGTTCCACAGCACCGCTTTTGTGGTTAGTTTGCTGTCAGTTTATGTCATCCTTCCAACGAGACGAAAGATGACGCTAGAAGTTCCTTGTCTGTGTTATAACGTTTATGCGGTAATTTCTTTCCCGAACCCGATATTCCAACACTGGTAATAAACATCACTCTATCACAGCCGAAGAACTTATCTCCTTGAATTCATTTCTCCAGAACTTCCCAATCCACGTGTTAATAGTCCTCCGTGGCACGAGGGACAGCAAGGCCAACTCACCTGTTCATTACAGTTTAGTACAGGAGCTAACATCACGTGGCTAAAAGATGGGCGAGAACTTACCACAAGTGCCAACCTTACGATTCACTCCCCTATTTCCACAATGAGCATACTTCATCTGCTGAGGCTGTCGGCTAGTGACTCTGGAATATACACTTGTATTGCAAGCAACAAAGCTGGGACAACTAGTGTTTTCATGGAAAAGGTGGTTTACGGTCAGTAAGTCTTTCTGTCAGTTTTGTCATTGTAGAAAATGCCTTCGTACCTTCCAGAAATCTCAAATTCCATGTGACGGCAATTCTCGCGTCACAAAGACCTTTTATTCATTTTAATTTGCTAGTAAGTACTTGTTTGCAGAATAGGATATTTGATTTCAACTAGATCACTGCTCTTCTGCAAAGCAGATCTTACTTTGTGGGACACTCATTATCGGCTATATAACATTCCGTGTCCTAAATTGCAGTGTCACCGAAATTCATCCAAAAGCCCGTAGACCAGCAAGTGCTCAAAACTTACACGACCTACTTGACATGCATAACATCGGGGATTCCACCCGCCCGCATAGACTGGAGTAAACAGTCTGCCGGAGGAACGTTTGAACCAGTCTCCATGGCCGAGCCACGCTTTATAAAAATGCTTAATGGAACTTTGGTGATACGAAACACGAGCGATGAAGACCGTGGGAAATATTTATGCACAGCTTCGAATGGCATCAGTAATATTCCGATCGCAGAACAAGTACATTTAACAGTTCATGGTATGAAACATTCAGTATTTGATTATATTACTCAACAATTTACACCTTTTTGCTGTAATTTGGCGAACTATCCCCCGGTTTTTAATGGAGTGACGACAGAAATGGGTTTTGCATCGAGTTTTGTCTTTTTACATCCCGCGCCGCTTTCTAGAAGACTAATGAAAATCAAGACCAACAGACAATCTTGATTTGTTCACTTGCATTTTTTAGCGCCTTGCTCCGGTTAGAGGTATTTGCTTCGAATCGTTATTATACTTTTTTTGTATATATTTACGAACCTTTTTTATAAGAACGTTGAGGTTGAGATTAGCCAAGAACATGCTAAGAATACATCCAGGGTGAGAGTCAGTAAGATCGTGTTTATGTTCTCATTTGTTTTGTGTTTTTGTGAACTTCTATGTTCAATGCTTTTTGTAAAACCAACTCACCAAGAGTTGGTTGGCGCGACATCATGTTCGCGAGGTTTTCTGTGAAGTTCGCATTGATTTATTGAAATACTACTCCGTGTAACTTAAAACAACTTATGAACGTTTTCAGGCTCAAATCGCGAAACAATAAAAACGTTCAGCCTCAACTCCAAAACTAGACATTATCATAAAAAAGAGTGTAATTAAGAGTTGATCACGTCTGTTGTTATTGGCTAGAGTAATTACATTAATTGGTTCTGGAAAAGCGTTCCATGGGATAAAGTGAGTCTCTACATTATGTGACTGAAGAAGTTGATTCGTTGTATTCATTTTGTCTAGCAGTACCAGCCACTATTGATATTGAACCCAAAACCACCCCAGCTAAGGTGTCAAACGACGTTTGGATCACGTGTGTTGCAGTTGGTAATCTTCCAATTGAAGTGTGGTGGTTTAATGGAACCAAACAGTTGTCGGAAAACTCTCGAGTTGCCATAACAACGTTCTCAGAATCAAAATTCTACAGAGTCAATAGCACGTTGATCGTAAGGAGACTGGTATTAGAGGACACCAGGCAGTATTCATGTAGGGTTAGAAACGCTTTTGGAGATGACGAAAAGACCTTTCAGATCATTGCTCAACGTAAGAGTTTTCTTATTTTAACATTTTATTTTTTGGAGGAGAAACATCTTTAATGACGCAATCATCTTCATCAGGCTCTTTTCCATCTTAGTCTTGTTGTTTCGCGTATTCTCATGCTGTTTACTAAAAGATCGAGGGTTTTATCAGCGCCAATTGATGTTGAAACTGGGGACATATTTTTCTAATAGTAAGACAACCTTGGCCCCTACCTTAAGGCAATACGAACTAGGTCTTTAGTGCATAAATTTCTCTGAGGTAAAAATGTGTCAGGTATCTAACAGATTATTGTAACAGAATCAGAAACCCGGCACTGCCGCTCTGAGTAACAATCTTTTGTCATAGAAATCCATTTTCTTTGAAAGGTAGTATATTCCGTACCACTTGACCTTTCGTTGTTTTTCTATACTGTTGCTTGTTTTCAGTGGGACCTCTTCATGTTTTTTGTTTTCTCATAAAACTGAACCTTGTTTAATGACTCCTTAGAGCGGCCAGCACCTCCGTCGAGACCAGAAGTCAAGAGCGTGACAGCTCACTCAATTTTCGTGACGTGGAAACCAAGGTTCGACGGTAACGCGGCAATCACTAAGTACACTGTGCAGTGTAAACTCAGTACTGAGGGCTGGGTGAAAAGAGAAGGGAGGGAGGTCTCGGCCCAGTCCCTTGGGCTTCATTGGACCGGGCTACAACCAGCCTCTAGTTATGACTTACGTGTGTTCGCACGGAATGGACTGGGAAGTAGCGACCCCAGCGTACATACAACGATGAAGACTCTTGAAGCAGGTGGGTTGAACTAGAGGGGAGGTCAGGAAAGGAAAGGAATCTGAGAAGAGTCACAACAAACGTGTGACTTTGTCAGGGGGGGGGGGCAGGTGGGTTGAACCAGGAGGGGAAGTCAGGAGGGAACAGATGGGCTGAGCCAGAAGGGGAGGTCAGGGGTTTGGGGGAAGCCAAGAGCTTACGTGGCCTTTCTTACAATAAAAAGAGGACCAACACTACAAATAACTCTTTGTTTCGCCTACATTTATAGGTTTTGGATACGGTTCAGTGGTCCTCATACAAAAACTTAATGCAAGAACGTAGTTTGTCATAAACTGGACCGTACTACTGACGCGCAAACTGTTTTTCCGCAGCTCCGTCAAAGCCTCCTCTACTTGTTAATGTGACCGCGATCTCATCGACGGAGATTTACGTAAAGTGGGAGGTAAGAAGTCTGTCTATGAACAACAACAACAACGAAAACATCCAGTACCTGCCAACAACACTTGGCACAATGTGCAAAACACCCATCATGTTGGGCCCTACATTGTTAGTTGCTGTCAGCCAACAATGACTTTGTTCACGACAAGAACATTAAATAAACATCACAGTCTCGGGGTATATGGGAAGGGCCCCTTCCATTTATTTTAATAACAAATGCCAACTACAACACGGGAAAGGAGGGAGGGTAGCAAAAGTGCACTCGAAGCGAGTGAGAGAGCACGTGGCTTAAGCCGTATTACGCAAGTCAAAAGAACTGGTGCTAGCGCTCACTCATCGGCCGAATTAAATAAAACGGACTGTTATTTTAGACATATTTGCAGCGTCTGCAGTGCGATTTAATTCACATTAGTTTCTTGGCCCAACAACTTTGTGGCTAAAAGATTCAATTCCGTATACTGATTCAGTTTGGGAGAAGGCTTCATTACGATTGTGGGTGTTATCAATTGTGTGTTTAACAGAATTTTACGTTTTTATTTTTAATTTAGTTTTCGTTTGCTATGCTTTGTGATTGATTAAAAACCCAACGTCACAGCAAACCTTTTCCGTTGAATTCTTTTTTGTTCGGCTCACTGGGTTGTTTATCCTTCTTGTGATTGGTTGCAGTATTTTTTATATTTTGGTCTGTTGACAGGTAAATTATTGTCAGTTTCAAGAGTATAGTTTAGTTCCATTTCTATATCATTTTCCATCCATGTTGCACAAAACGTTGAAAAAGAACACTAAGATTTATTATCTTCGCAGCCTCCACCTCTGGCAGACAGGAACGGGATAATCCGAGGATACTACGTGGTGTACAAACAAATGAACTCACACTACAAGGGAAACAACTTAACGGTTGATGGTGGCGAAACCAGGAGCTTCAAGATAACCAAACTTGATCCTTATACCGTGTACCATATATGGATACAGGCATTCACAAGTGCGGGAGTCAGCCCGACAAATAGAACACAGACAGGAGTGCGGACACAAGAGGACGGTATGTTTAAAGGCGTATTTAGATTGTGAAGTTCTATGCACAGCTGTTTAAATTGTAGCCTGGGTTGAATGACTTTTCATGCATTCCACAAATATTCTTCCCCAAATTGTTTGATTTTTAACCATCTCTCGAAGCTCATACTGCGTCAGTGTTATCCCCAAAGTTGTTTCGGTATTCTAACAGTCTCCATCCTGACAGCAAGGTAGAAATGGCCTTCGAACATGAGGATGGAAAACGGTTGAATAAAGAGGTTTTTGAGTCTAACCGGAAAGCGATTCGTTTAACACGTCTTTAACACATTCCTTTGGGTAAGAAAATTAGAGTTGAGTATAAACAATACTTATCTGACGGCTGTTTGAGATCTTCCTGTTTTCAGTCCCCAGCCAGCCTCCACATTCAGTTACAATAACAGTACTGAGCTCGCAAAGCATGAAAGTTACTTGGAGCAAGCCCCCGTCCAATGCAATAAATGGCCAGTTGCTAGGTTACCGAGTGTATTATAGCAGTATAAGGAATCCAGAGGAAGTGTTCAACAGAACTGTAACTAGACCGCATGAGAGAAATGTAACTTTGACAGGACTGCACAAGTTCACAACTTACAAGATCAGTGTTGTGGCATTTACGCGCAAGGGTGAAGGTGTAAGAAGTCCTGCTAGAGGTGGAAGAACAATGGAGGACAGTGAGTTCTATATCGCGTTATACTGCTTTGCCTCAATATTGCTTGACCGATGGCTTCACATGATCGCCATTTAACATCTAATTTACCTTGTGTATGGTTACAGAGAGCATGCTATTAATATTCGTTTTTGTGATGAAGCCTGTAAGGCGCTGTAATCGACGTTCTTAAATTCTCAAGTAAAGCGTCACTCTGTCTCATTATCTACAATTTGTCAGACTTTTACCGTAACTGTTATATTCCTTAATAATAATAATAATAATAATAATAATAATAATAATAATAATAATAATAACAATAATTAGGCAAATCAAGGTCCCCTAGGTTGATGTAGTGCCTGTGGTTGTTGGAGCTTTGGGGGTTGTGAGCAACGATTTGCGATGACGCGCATTCAGCGTGCACCGACGGTGAGCTTCTCAAATAATAATAATAATAATAATAATAATAATAATATTGATAACATATTTTGATAGGATTACCATTTCAGTTACAAGAACTGCTATCAACATGGGTCTGCCAAAAAATATTCAAAATGCGGATACAAATAAAATGAAATAATAGGATTATTTAAAACATTTTCAAAATGACTGGCATTTAATCATATATAATCATTAAAGAGACTGGCTCCCTTAAAGAAAAGGGCTCTTTTGGTCGACTCTAATTTGATTCTGTCAGTGTGAATTTTCTTGACTTAGTGAATTTATTATTCCAGTTCCCGGTCCTCCAAGTGGAGTTAAAGCTGTCCCAGTCTCCAAACAGACAATTCGGATACTTTGGGAGCCCCCCTTGGAACCTAATGGCATTATTATAGAATACCGACTGTACTACAGCAAGATAACCAGGAACCCGCTTGAAGACAACTCTAATAAGGTGACAGTTATTTGGCTTGCTGGAAACACAACGTCCAAAAAACTGCCCAAACTTGAGTCCATTACGGAGTATTTTTTCTGGGTGAAAGCCAGGACCTCAGTTGGATTTGGAAACGCATCCGTAGTAGTCAGACAGACAACTCAAGAGAAAAGTAAGTGTTCTAAGTTCTCCTTCTTTTTATGCTAGTAAAGGTACAACAAGCATGAGATCAATTAAGATAACATAAGTCTTAATTATTTGACGGACAAATTTTAAATTTTCTTGACCATGTATGCGTGATTACCTAACACCGGCTTACGTGCAAGGCTTCTTGTGCCTATGCTTTCGTTCATGGGAACATTTGTTCCTGCTTATGGTCACCTTTTCATAACTCGTTGATGGCCAGTTTAACACATAGAGGGGAGAGGAACGGTCTAAGGAGGAGGGAGAAACGGCCAAAAACAAAATAGGGAGGAGGGAGAGAGGGCGGAAAAAAATTGGGAGAAGGGAGAAACATCCAAAAATGAGTGAAAAAATAGGGAGATAGGATATTTCACTGTCCGTTCCTCTCCCCTACACATAAGCAAACCGGCTTACCGTACCCTCCATTAAAAACCATTCAGCGGTCCAGTTAGAAAAGAACTCAGCTTACATCACAATGGTTACTTTCTACAATGGACTTTTGCAAAATTCTGTTTTAGTTAAAGCAAACATCTTCCACGAGAATCTACCAGTCACTCTTGCAAAACGATCAACTGCTGCCATCTTGGATTGTGAAGCTTACGGTTACCCTGAGCCTTCAGTGATGTGGTACAGCAGTGGCCGTGATCTTACAAAGACGACTAAATACCAGCACCTTGCTAACGGCTCCCTGGAGATAACCCACGTGACTGAACAGGATGCCGGAGAGTATGAATGCACTGCAAGCAACAAGCTGGGAAGGAGGACTGTGGTCAGGAGACTGAAAGTAATAAGTACGTTCACTAATAAATTATTAAGAACGCCAATAACGATAGAACAAATTCGGTTGCGAAATAGTGGATCCGATTGAATAGCCTAGCAGGTGTGAACATGGAGGGTGCAAAGGGAACAACAACATGGAGGGAAATGAGGGGGTACTGGTGAAAGGGGAGAAACGTCCTCCCTTTCACTCCTACTCTCTCGCTTCCTTTGGCTGCGTCTTGGTGTTTACGCCTGGTACGTAAGGTAGACCCTGATGCATGATGCAACATTCGACGACACAACGTTGAGGACACCTTCTTAGTCCTTAATGTATCCAGTATTAAGGGAATGTTACATAAAACGATTATTAAAGAAACAGCTGTTTTTGAATTGCATTGAAACCAATGTCTTTTCTAGTACGCAGATGATTTTTAGAAAACCAAAGAAACTTGATCCATACTGACGCAAAAACCTGTAGCGTCAAACAGTGATGATTTGTAATGCACAAATGTTTGTATAGGTAGTCGCATGGGGCCGAGTATAATTAAGGATTAATCATCGCGCATGCTTTAACAAGTTGCCGAAATTGCCCGAGTGGCGCAGCGTCGAGAGCAATTTCGGCAACTTCTGAAAACACAAGTGATGATTAATCCTTAATTTTTACGAGGATACATGCGATTACTTGTTTATCACTAAAAGGGCAAAATTGATTAGGGTATCGTGCATGCGGTTTATCCATTTTCCACTGGAAGCTACCCTCGCTCCAGAGGCCCGTTAAAAGAAATAAATATCCCTGAAAACCAAAATAAATGGCGAGAAACGGCCTTCTGGTCGCAGGAGCTGAGAAATTCGTTTCGATATGATCAAATTGGAACAGAGTTTGTTGATTGGTTCACCAAATAAAACAACAACTCTGATAAGCTTACGAAAAGCGTGGTTTCTCAGCCAACATGAAGCAACAATCTGATTGGCTTAGGAAAAGCATGGTTTCCCAGGCGACAACACAGCACGAAATGAGGTTCAGTATTTATGCGACCAGAGGCTTTTTTGTTTCTTCTCGGTGCTTCGCCCCTCGTGAACGTAGCTTCGCCGCGTAATTTTCCTCCTTCAAACTAAAAAAATAACCTCAGGCACCCAGTATAGCTTAATACGAAGACAAATTTCAATCAAATCTAACCAACCAATCGATTCAATGAGATTTAACCAAAGTCCTGGCCAAAAAACAAAAATTGGTTTCAAATGAATCAGGTTGGCCGTTGTAAAGTTTGTTTGAACTGATTTAGAAAAAACGTAGTAAGCGGCCCTCTTGATTACTAGAAGTGGCCTTGATTAAGAAAAAATGCCCTCTGTCTCAGCCAATCAGCGTTCAGTAATTTTGCCCTTTAGTGATGGACCTTATTCCAAAATGGCGGCCAATAAATTATTCTTTTGTTTGCATGTTAATTAGCCCTTTATGCCTCGTTAGCATGTATAAAACACAAAAGAATTTTGAAGTGAAAATGAGGCAAAGAGGGCTAACAAACATGTAAAGAAAAGAATAATTTATTGGCCGCCATTTTGGAATAAGGTCCATAACGCTGATAATCTAGACTTTCACAGGGTCTTTCGTAGTGGCACGGTTTTGTTTTGTCTGGTGCGACCTCTCGCGACAGGGTCGCTCGCTCGGTTGCTTCGCGCCTTCAATAAATTGAAACTCGCTAACCGCTCGCTTTAGGGTTACTGACAAAATTTTACCCCCGTATTACTAATATAAAGAGGTCGACTTGGTGCAAGTCTATTGATAATCTTCCCCTTAAAATTGTGCTCCGTAACATTATTTTCAGGGAAAAAGGGTACACTGAAATGTTACTCGGTAATGTTAGTTACTTGCATGGCAATCCTTTAATGGCTGGCTGGTACCCACGTGCGCACTTATTGAAAGACTAATCATATGAAACAAAGGTGATTTTTCTCCATAGTGATGTATGGATAACCAATCGAGCTAATTATTTGGGCCACTACGGCCAGCTGTCAGCTGTTTTACACTTTATAGTGCACTCAACAAAACTACTCAATTCTGATTGATCGAGAGCAGTACTCTGTAGGAGTGTCTATTAAGTTTCCATGACAACGGCGCGTAAGTTCGTAATTTTGTTGAATGTACTATAAATAAAAAATCGCACGACATTCTCGTACCATTCGGGATTAATAGATACTTGTAATTTTGAAAGTTCTCAAATTGCACTCGTCTAAAGGCTCGTGCAATTTTGAGAACTTTCAAAATCACTTGTACCTATTGATCCCGAATTGTACTCGAGGTCGTGCGATTTCCTATACTAATTAACATGGCAATGCGTGTCTTATAATCGCTTAATTTTTTATTTTATTTCACAGCACCACCATTACCACCAAAAGTGATAAATTTCAAGGTATTAAATCACACGCCTGCACTGAATATTACCTGGCGCGAATGGAATGATGGGAACAGTCCTGTGACCATGTTTATTCTTGAATACAAAGTAAATGGCGGCAATTGGAAAGTGCAGTACATCAGCAACATCAACTACCACGTCCTACATAACGTTAGCTTTACAAAAGAATATTACTTCCGTATATCAGCCTTGAATGCTGTTGGGAAGGGAGAACCCAGTAAATTGCGCGTCGTTACATTTGAAGGTATGAGTGGTACATTTCACGTGACTTTGTCTCTAGCCCGAGCGGCCCCCCACACGCTTTGCACATTTTTCCGTTTCCTATTCCCGTAAGGTAGTTCTTTCTGCCGCCTACCACGCAGGACACTTCGTTTTTCCGAAATGTTTATGCAAATGAGTGGCTCAACACGGCAGGGCCGGTTGTGTAGGTTCTTGTTGATTTGCTAATTGTTTTTATTGCACTGAAGGAACCACGAAATGCCTGAATAACGTCTTCGTGTATTCCGAGCTCTTGATTCCGGGTAACTAAGACGTCCTTTTAAAGATTTAGTTTTTATCCACCTCTTTCTCTGTAAGTCATTCTCTTGGCATCAAGCGGCTAATCCGTCTATTTCGGCTATCACGAATTTACAGTAACAATGTACCAGGCATCTAACGAGACAATCTAACTTTGATTCTACAAGCTTATCGTAGACCGATTTTAAAGCACTGCCGTGAGCCTATTATGTAGCGTTTATTGAAGTTCGCATTATTATTGAAGTTTATTGATTGAGCCCTGGTGAGCCATCGCCTCGTTTACTTAATCCACGCTAAAAGTAAAGTCGTTTTTGTTTGTTTCTCTATTTGTTTACTCTTATACAGAAGGGGGATCCTTGGTCGTTGTCAAAGAGGTTGAAAACATACAATCTGAGGCAACAACCGCAAAAACCACGCAGTTCTATCGCAACCCTACATTTTTCGGAGTTTTAATAGGAGTGGGTGCATTGATTGTGATCGTTATCGTGTGTCTGCTGTTGGTGGCTTTCCGAGCAGGACACTTGAACGTCGCCAAATTACACGGTATGTGTAAAATATTGGATAATTTTATTGGCGTTTTCGTACTAGATCACGGCCTTCTTTCCGCTTAAATCTTCTTGAAATTAGCGCATCACATTACTGTAAGAGATTCCTTTCATGTTCAGTTCTCTTGCCTCTGCTGGAAAAAAGGCCACAAGTTGGAGACAGGATTGTCGAGTGGTTAAGGGCGCTCGATTTCAATGCAGTGACGCAGGTTCAAATGCTGCTCTGCCCACTAGCTGGTGTTGTTCTGGGTAAGTGCCTGGTTCAACTCCTCGGTCATCCTTGGGATGTAAGTGAAGTGCCTGTAAACTAGCTTGGATAGCTAAGTGCACTTCCACTAGAAACACAGTATTTATTTATTTTATTATTAACGTGTGATGTTTTAAGTAAAGTAACTTTCAGTTGCCTTCAGTGCATAAATGACAACTTTCAGCTGAGTATTTCTCATTTCTTTTTCTCAAGCCTGGAGGCAAAACTGGAGAAGGAGAATTTTTAGAGAACAGCTTTCGACAGTGCAGCAAGGAGATTACAATCGGAGGTAACACTGTTTGTCTTATACTCAGAATCGAACTACAATCGAACCTCTCCACAACGGCCACCTTTGGGACAGGGGCCGGAAAATGATCGTTGTACAAAGGTGGCTATTAGGGGGAGGAAGGGGTGTAATGTGGCACCTGTTTTTTTTTTTTTTGGGGGGGGGGGCACGACATTTTACATTAAAAAGGCACTTATTGTAGCATATAAATGGGTAACACAATCAAAATACATATCATATGGGGAGCAGGGTTAGCGCAGTGGTGAGAGCACTCGCCTCCCACCAATGTGTCCCGGGGTTCGATTCCCGGACTCGACTTCATATGTGGGTTGAGTTTGTTGTTGGTTCTCTATTCTGCTCCAACACTTCCAAATTCCAATTCGATCCGGATGCAGGACCCCCTGAAAACCACTTCGCGGTGAGTGGAGCTTCCTGGGTAAATATCATGATTTATTTATTACAACAGAAACCAAAAATTAATGTTCAGAAGGGAAATTTTGACAATACAAAAAGAGGTGTAGTAAGTAAGATAAATTGAATGTCCTGATCAGGCTATTAACACTTGCCGCCATTGTAAAGACCAACGACGCGCGATACGGATCAAGTTTCGTGACTTTTTACAATAAAAATGGGGTTTTGTATACCGTCGCTGTTGATTAACCGGCCGTTGTGGAGAAGTTACTTTGGCAGCTGGGGCGCGCTTTAGTGGCTGTTACCGTTGTGGAGAAGTGGCTGTTGTTGAGAGGTTGAAAAAAGAGTAAATGTATAGGCTGTCCACAGGGACAAAACAAAACGGCCGTGGTAGAGAGGTGGCCGTTAGTGGAGGTTATACTGTACTGTTATCATCGACTAGGGTGTATTAATTTTGAGACTTTTACAGTACATCATTTTACGAGGAGGACAATCTGAACATTTATGCAGATTGATCAACATCCGCTATTTGGAACACTTTGTAACTGACGATGACGTTCGTAACATCGAAACATGTCTTATAAATTAAAAAATGCGATGACCTTTTTAAAAATTATGATTTATTTGCTGCTCTGTATACCATTTAATTCTAAGGTTCTCTTATGCCTTGTTCTGAATCTTATTTTTTTATCGCATCTACATTATATTCTCTTAAAGTGTACCTAACCCCAATTTCGTTTCTATCACTGAATAATTTGCGCCAATTTTTGTAGCACAGTAGTGAAAAAATTTTTGAATTTGCTCAAATCTACGATTTTTTAGAAATTTCTAAAGTTTAAAAAACGGCGCCAAAATTGCCGCCATCCTCGTTCAAGTCCGAGTAATTGGGGGATTGGGGCTAGTGTATGCTATGACGTAGAAAGGAGAACGAAAGCTTGGTTTGATTACAGTCAACAACCAGGTCAACTACTGTCAACCCAAGTGTTTATGACCTCAAAATGCCGAAGAGATGTGTCACTGCCGGCTGCAACAACGAAAGTAATGTAGAAGAAGGTATTTCCCTTCACAAACTGCCATTCTACGGCGACGATCGGCCCCTCGTCCTCCTTCATTTCCTTTTCGTACTCTGCTGTCCATGCGGGATCAGCTAGTGGATCATCGGCGTATGGAACGATATCTTCATCACTCGAGTGTGATTGATGAGTTGAATACATCGTTTCATCTTCAAACACGCTCTCCTCTGACGAACTCTCGGAGGAGTTTTCGCTTTCTTCGATATTATCTCCATTCTGTGACATCGTTTTCTTTCATTCACCGCTGTTAAGAGATTAGTTTTGAGAGGATCCGAGGGAAATGTGGAAATCCAACTCTGAGAATCTTGGCAAGAGGTCGCATGCCGTTCTCCTTTCTACGTCACAGCTCTACTCGCCCCAGGTCCCATAAACGCGGACTTGAGCCAAATATTTCTCGACTTTAACAGCGCATAAAAAATAGAGAAATCGTTCAAATCAAAAAATTTTTGCGCCAACTTTCTTCACGTAGCATAAACATTTATTCGAGATGCAAATATATTTGGGGGTTAGGTGCACTTTAAAGGGGTAATGCCATGCGCATTTTTCTTTCTTTGGCCAAAAATTTGGGGTAAATGAAGACCAAGAACACTTTAACACATACATTGGTCGTATTTATAATGGTCCCTACCAAACACGACGGCTAAAAAACGGCAGCCCACTTTTTTGCAAAACAAAAAAATTGTAGTATAGCCTCTTTACTAAAACATTTTTTTAACTTTCGCCATTCTTTCCCAGACAAAGCAACCATGACCAATCAGAAGGAAGCCCTTCAACCAATGGTAACCTTGCAGATTCGTCATCATCGCTCGAGCCAATCCGCTCAACGCACGGCTCCGAGATAAGTCTCCCTAGGAGTATGCTTCGTGTGCACCTCACTCATGAGCCGATTATGGAGGAAAACTACCCATCCCCTCCCCCACCGTACCACACATCTACTCCTGGGCAGCCCCCACCCCCTGATGGTAGCATCAGCGATACGTCATCGGAAGGAAATTTTGTTCAACCTGCCTACCACAGGCCCACGCTTCACGACACAGATTGCACGGCTCGTGCACGTCGTTACGTGGACGCAAATGATCACGGCACTTATCCAAACCTCTATACAACACAGCGATCTCTAAATGGTACCCCAGGAATCGGAGTGTTGGGCTTCCGGGGACACGCTGACGGCGGCTCTGAGCTTGACACTACAAGTATATCAAAGGCGATGGAATCCAATATTGACTTGCGTCACTCAGCTGCCGCAGGTCGACTCAGTCGCCCAAGCAAAAGCCGCACTCAGAGTCAGGAACTTGTACACGCTGTGTACGCTGAAAGTCCCACAGCCATACCAAGGCCACGTGATTCGGGTCTAGGTCCTTCTCGAAACGATCTTCGTCGTCCAGGGTTCAATTCTAAACGAGGCTCCAGTCAAGTAACTCCTGTAATTCGTGCGATCCAGACTCCGCAGAGGAGAGAATCCGAGTCCTCTAAGGAAATAAGCCCATATCATACTTTCGAAAGACCTTATGGGTCACGTGACCCTCGCGCCTACGACTCCGCATCCTCCGAATATAGTTCGTCACGTGACGAGCTTTTAACAGCACTGGAGTTTGGTAAACGGCATAATCTGGATAAGTATTATGGAATACCAACTCTTGAAACAACGTCTGTTTCTTCTAATACAACAAACAGTAGTGATCACGATGGAATTTGCAAGTTTTCGGCTAGTCCCAGGCCGCTTGGGGACGGGTGTTTTGCGCCTACTCCACTGAATGCTCCCCCGTATAACTCCAGGTCAAGATCCCGGGGAAACGGGAACTACAGATATGTTCTTGATCCACGTAGGCGCGGCTTAGATCGAGGCGTGGTTCCTCAGTCGAATGGGTCAGTTGTTTGACGGCATCAAACATTGGATGGTGCTACAACACTGGACAATTTCAAAGTACTAATGAAAGTCTTTTTAGAATTTCACAGCCTTTTGGAGCCAGCCGATTTTTGTGGTAAAGTTGCAATATTATTTAAAAAAAAAAGTCTAATGTATTAAGGTTGTTCTTGAGTTGTGCTCTCATTGGGCTTTGCATAACGAAGAAAGGACTTCAACTTATGAATTGAGCAAACTTTTGTGTTCCGTGTCGATGGAAGACTGATGCATACTCATTACGGAATCGAAGAGGGTCACGTTTGTCGTTAGTAAAGTAATAACCGTCTAAGTGATTAATAAACTAAGACAATCGAAGCATTGAGACACTATTTTTTCGATATCTTGCTCACTTTTTCTTGATGTCTTAAATTCTTTAAGGTGAGTGAAAAGAATTTTAAGTACAAATAATTAATATATGTCGAAAACGAGGCCTACATAACGTAAACTGACTAATCTTTTTTGTGCGAAGGACCTTGGAAGATTGTAAATATATTGGGCCAAACAAGGATAGTTCATGCAAAATCACAACAGAGATAAATGAGATTTGAAATGAAATAAGTAAATAAGCGAGCATGTTAGTCTGCGATGTAAGCTTAAATGTCGCGAAAGGGTCACAGACCCTTGATTCTTAATTTGCTGAAAAATAAAAAATAAAATGAACCGAAAATAAAATGAATGAACTTAATCATACTACGGTATTTTCATATACAAGTTATCAGACTCTTATAGTTATAGTCTTCTTCCCACTGATGATACTAGGATGATCGCACATTTTGGCCCTCTATGTCATTTTGACTGCATATATTTGACGGATTTGCTTCTTCTGGGCTCGGTTGATCTCACCCTGTCCCCGGGGATGGGTGGGTGGGGGAAAGAAAGCAGGGTTAATTATTCAAAGACACTTAAAGACATGAAAGGAGACTTGGGATAACCTTTTCGGCAAACTGCAAACTTCATATGGATTGCCAACAGAGTTTCAGTGCTTGATTGTCTCACAAAAAAAACTTACAAAAGAACGCACATTCTGAAAACAGAATTGTCCTGGCAAAGGTAGGCAAAGTTTAGGTGCAACCAGTGCGGTATAAAGTAGTCTGGACCACCTGGAACCGCGCTTCAAACCACGCTCAACTTTCCCGCCAAGACTTCGGCCTGAGGTCGCCGAACGCGTCCATTTTTCCCGCGCATTTAACGACTCTGCATTGGTAGAATTAACACACGTGATAATTTAAAGTGAACCAGGATCCTTTGCAACCCCATAAGTAAACGTCGTTGAAAGATTTCTCGTCACGAAGGTACAGTAAAGAGGTAATTTTTCGTTAACTTGTTCCTTTCCCTTGTGTCTTATTTGTATTAAACGTACTTGAAATGTGATGAGGAACTATCTCTTTCTTTTATTCAAGTGGTGTTGGTCTGTGTCAAACGGGAAATGAATTTGAATATGACAACAATGCTACGCGCGGAGAACGCACCTGCAGGTAAGCTTTCCAAGAGCAGTTATTTCTGTGATTTACGAGTAAAAAGATTCAAGTAAGGACAAACGAGCACTCAGTTCTTAAAAAAATTCAGCAGGGAATGTTTTTCCAAAGCCAAATTTGAATTTCGCGGGGTTATGCAGCTATCAATGTCATGCCAGTGGGGGTGGCCTGGGGAGTTGCATTGACCTCCCGGGCATATGTGTGGCATTTGACTTTTGACAAAAAAATTTTTGTTTTAAGTCCCCGCTCAAGGACCTGAATAATAGGAATTTTTCCCACTTTGGGTGAATAATATCATTTTAGTACTGCAGTTTTTGTGTATATTTTGTAAAATCATTGATACATAACTTGCCAAGTAATGCCTTGTCTATTCTGATGTTTGGAATAATGGAAATAAGGGATACTATTAAATGTTTTGGTAATGAAAATTATAGGTGTACAAATCTGCAGATTAGAATGTTCACAATCATTTTACATTAAAACAAAAGGATTATCATGCATGCTTTCTCAGAGTTAGGCTTTATTTCCAGTGTTACTTTTTATTTCTGTTAATGTATTTCAAAGAACTTGATTATTGGAAAAAGAAACTTAAAACTCAACTAGATACTTAATGAGCTTAAAGTGGGCTACCTGTGTAGATTTATATAAAAAGACTGAAATATTTAGTAATGTTGGTTATGCAGATTTTTTACATGTAATAGGTAAACATGAGTGAATGCTTACATCATTGTTCTTGCTGGTAATTCATTCGGCGGTTAGCTGAGTTGGTTGAGTTCCACACTAACGTGCGGGAGGTCGTGGGTTCGAACCCCGGCCGGACCAACACTCAGGCTCTTTAAATAACTGAGGAGAAAGTGCTTCCTTTGGAATGGCATCTGCAAATGGTTGACTTTCTAGTCTTCTTGGATAAGGAGGTCCCGTCTCACAATCCTTTACAATTTTTCCTGTGGGACGTTAAAGAACCACTAGGGACGTAACGAACCCTCGCTGTGACCACCCCTAGTGCTGGCTTGTTCTATTCAAGTGGGGCTGACCTCGTTGGGACTTCGAGTCCGTACGTACGTCATTTAGTGTTTCTTGTCATATTCACTAAATGGATTAGCTACTATAAACTAAACTATTTTGTGTCAGCATGTCAGAACTCTTGCATAATAAGGTCTAACATAACCAGTAATTATTTTTAACAAAACACGAATGGGAAAATGTATACAAACAAAATTTCTAACAATCCATGAACTGGAACAATGTGTATAAAAAAGTGAATCTGTAAACAAAAAAAGTAGGAAAAAAGTAAGTGTGACATGCTAGAATCAAACTCGGTCTCCATCTGCATTGCTATTAGTTTTAGCAGTTATAGTTACACTGGACCATCAAGGCCTAACCTGAATTATCTTGTAATTTTTATGATATTAAATAGAACTACGGTATGCCTTTCATAATTAAGTCTTTTCCTGAAGGTGATATCACCAGATTAAACTCTGATTTTGAAGCAAAATTGTGGTAAGCTCTGAGCAGTTAATTACAGCTGTCATTATTAGTATAGGAAATCACACGACCTCGAGTACAATTCGGATTAATCGGTACACGTGATTTTGAAAGTTCTCAAAATTGCACGAGCCTTCAGGCGAGTGCAATAATCACGAGTATCTATTAATCCTGAATTGTACGAGAAGGTCGTGCGATTTTCTATTTATAGTACATTCAACTAAATTACAAACTTACGTGCTCCTACGGAGTACTATTTGGGATTAATTGTACTGCTCTCAACCAGTCAGAATTGAGTAATTTTGTTTAGTGTACTATAAAGCCGTAAATACAGGATTCCTGTAACACATTGGCCCTAGTGAAGGCAAACAAAAGTAAGAGCAAAAGAGGATCGCCCAAGATTAAGAATGTCTTTGTGATTACTCAGTTTTAATCTTACATGTGAGTAAACACTTGCCTCAAAGAATGTAGAGTTGATAACTTGAAAACACACGAATTCTAAGCCATACATTTTGTTAGACAGACAAGGATGTCCTGAAAGCATTGCTCAATGACCATGGCAATTTGATTCAATTTTGATGTGTATTGTGCCATAAATTTTAGAAACTTTCCAAATCCAACATGTGGGAAGGCTGGGAGTTCTGTGTTTTGACCACTGTACTAGGATTCTAAAAGCTGACGTTTTGAGCATTAGCCCTTCGTCAGAGCAAATTGAGGAATTATGGGTTGTGTGTAGTTTTTATAGTGGAGTAGGAGCTATGCTTTTGGTGGTAACATGGCAATGTGAAAAATAGGAATACATTAGTTAAATGAAGAGTGTTCGTTAATATTGTGGGGATTGAGGGTGCTGATTTGGAAGATGGATTTTTGTTCCAGATTCTTGCGGCTTTCTGTAGTACCTCAATGTAGGGAAAGGCCACAGATAGCCATGTGTTGTTTGGAGTGGTTAGGGAGATTAAAATGATCGGTCCCCTAGTTGTCTACCTGTCTTGCCAATGCATAATTTATTGCATAATGTACAGGTTATAACACTCTAATAATTGAAGGTAAAGAACTGTTTTGTCTACAATAATATAAGTATTGTTTAGCAACTAATAGAATGTGGTTCACAAACAATTCGTCATTACATGTACCTTACAATACCAAACATTATATCTTTATCTGAAAGATTAACGATTTTAACCCCTTGTTTATCAAACCATTTTATAACTTCAGCCCAAAAATTCTTAGAGTAATGACAAGATGTAATAAGGTGCTCAAGGGATTCATCCATTTCACCACAGAAGGAACATGCCGGAGTTGATGCGAGTCCAACTTTGAACAAAAAAGCATTTGTTATAAGACATCTGTTGAGCAATTTATGCTGAAATTCAGGCGACTTTGTATCTAAGGCAGTGCAAAAAGGCAAACTATAAATCTCTTTCCATTCTAAGACATCATCAACAAACTTGGCATGTTTTGATTAGAACGGTTTGCTCATTTAAGTTTAACTTGATCTCATGTATATTAAAAGCTCATCATCTATGTAGGAAATTGCTTTTAAACCTTTGTGCCATTCAAGTGGTATTTAGCATCAATTAAAGTAAGAAGTCTAAAGGCATCTAGAGGCAAAATGTTTAGTTCCCTCAACCTGCGATTGGTTTTAGTAATAAGCTCATTGTTATCGGAGACTAAATCCCTAATTCTAATTATTCCTTTCTCTGCCAGTTTTTTGAAATACATAGACTTGCCTCCAATACAAATAAACTTATTATTCCGAAGAATAATTTTTGCAAGATCGTTTCCATTTAAATCCTGTATGCTTCCCCTATTTGCTGTGGAGCACTTTGCAAAACTTTTTAAGCATTCCTCATAGAATTTTGGTAGCAATTCAAAGTTACAACATCAAACTAATTTCCCACCAACAGGCTTTAGGTAGTGCAGAAGAATTATTTTCCAGCTGCTCGGCTGATCGTTTGCCAATTTCTTGCAACAAAGTACTCTCTGCATTTCAATAGTAGACTCTAGATGTGGGGCTTTTAATCCTCCATCTTCAATTTCACTGATGAGATCAGAGTGCTTAACTATATCCTTTTCCTTCCAGTTAAAATCAAAGATAATTTTATTCACCTGTTTCACAAAATCCTTACCCATTGGTATCAAACTCACCCAATATAAGAAAATAGGGATAATAAAAATTTAATGTTTTGACAATTTGGATTCTTCCGATAATAGTCAAATCTCTCCACTTCCAGATTCATAACTTTTGTTGGATGAAACTAATTAGTTCATTGACGTTTAACTTATACCTGGCTTTACCCTGGGTTCCAGAGGATATATTTTTTTTTGTTGATACTGATGGTTCGCGGCAAAGCTGCGTTAACGAGGAACAAAGTGCCAAGGAGAAAAAAATAACCTCTGGTCACACGAATAATGAAGCTCATTTCCTTGCTGTGCTGTCGCCTGGGAAACCACGCTTTTACTAAGCCAATCGTAGCTCTTGTTTCATGTTGGCTGGGAAATTACGCTTTTCATAAGCCAATCACAATTGTTGTTTCCTTTGAAGAACCAATCAACGAACTAGTTCAAATTCTGAACTGATTTCTCGCATGGAAATGAGGTTGCATACTCCCGTGACCAGAGGTTATTTTTTTCTCCTCGGCGCTTTGCACCTCGTTAATGCGGCTTTACCGCGAACCATCAGTATCAATAAGAAAAAAATATCCTCTGGAACCCAGGGTAGTCTGGCTTGGAAAACATAAGAGAAGACACTGTACTCCCAAAATTTTTACAAATTTCTTGACTTTTATATTATGAATATTGTTGGGAACAACATTGCTTTCCTTTAAAATTATACATGTAAGTGCGGTTGCCCGACAACAATATTTCTGATTTCTCATAGTTAATTCCAAGGCCTGAGCAACTTCCATAATCTTCTATGAGTTTAAGAAAATTTGTTAGAGAAAGATCATTTTTCAAAAAGCCGGTCAGGTCATCAGCAAACAGGGCTAATTTAATTTCTTTGTTGTCTACTACAATGCCATGGATGTCTTTGTTGTTGCGTATATGATGCATAAAATCTCAAAAACCATAATAAACAAAAAAAGCAGAGAGACGATCTCATTGTCTTACAACTCTTTCTACTGCGAAGAGCTGAGTAGAAAAACCATGGTTGAGGACACAACTTGAAATTTTATTGTAAAATGTATGGATCCATTGTATAAATGATAGTCCAAAACCAAGGGCAGACAATGTATGGAATAAAAAATTCCTGCTTATAGTGTCAACAGCTTTTTTGAAATCTATACAGATCATTTTCTTTTCAATGTTATATCTTTCTGAAAATTCCATAACATCTTCAATCGTTCTCACTGCATCGAAGATGGTCCTTCCTTTGACATAAGTGCATTGGTTATGATGTATTATGTTGGGTAACACATTTTCTAATCTCTTATAGTGATAGCTTTTGAACCTATTTTAATGCCAACATTTCAAAGGGAAATTGATCTCCAGTTTGACAAGTCCATCTTGTCTTTATCTTTTTTCTCGATTAAAGTAATTGATTGAGAATTTGATAACTTGCCATAGTCATAAGAACAGTTTAGGCTGTTGACCGTTACACTACCTAAAATATGCCAAAACGCCCTATATAAAATTTGACTGTCAAACCGTCATTTCCAGGTGACTTGTTACTTCCAAATAAGTGGAGGCTCTTGTAACATTCATCGACTGTGAACTTTCCATCTAAAATTCGAATGTCATTGTCAGAGAGTTTTGGTAATTTGGGGACATTTAAGAACGAATTTAACATATCCTCAGATCATAGTTACTAAAACATGGAACAACCTAAAACCACCTAAAACCATCTACAACACCACCTACAACCATCTACATCTACATCTAGGTGGTTGTAGATGGTTTTAGGTGGTTTCAGGTCGTTCCATGTTTTAGTAACTACGATCCTCAGATGGACTGAGGGGATCCTGTTTGCGGAGATTAGAATTATAAAAATTTTGAGTTTCCTGTAGAATCTTTTTAGGATCTGTAATAAGAACTCCTTCTCTATTGGCCGTTCCAAAATTCAAAACCACCACATGAAAGATAACATTGAGATTGGTCGTTTGACCAAGTTTGATTCTTTTAGGTTGAACAGAGACCAAGTTATGGACCTTGAAACATAGCTCAAAATCCATACAAACGTCTCTAATTTTGACGGTGCGCTGTCACAACATTAGAGACATTTGTATGGATTTTGAGCTATGTTTCAAGGTCCATAACTTGGTCTCTGTTCAACCTAAAAAAATCAAACTTGGTCAAACGACCAATCTCAATGTTATCTTTCATGTGATGGTGTCAATTTATCGATTACTTCAAAATTTGAAATGCGCTCCAGTTCCCTTTTGAATTTCGGAACGGCCAATTGAAAACTTTGTGCACAGAGCTTTTAGCTATCTTATGTGTTTCAAGGTATAAAAATATTTTAATGCATTTTTCACCTTTCTCATATCAAGTAGCTTTTGATCGAATTATGGCATACAAATATCTAGCACCGCAAACTGTACATATACATTGTATTAACTGAGGACCCAAGAGGCACACACATGCTTAAAATTATCTCAAAACATATGATAAACAAAAAAAAAACAATACATATAAAACATACCACGAAAACTTTACACAAAAGGAATAAATGACAGCTATGTAATTTATATGAAAAGGCTGTCTTACGAGAATGGAACTTTCGACTAAACCTCTACATGCACTCCCGTATAAACAAGAAACAGTGAGGGAAATAAAATTCGTTGAATAAATAAAATTGCTAGTAATGTCCAAAGATGATAGTCAGTCTACGTAGGTACAAAATGTGCGTTGATAAATAATTTGTTGGGTTCAGATTTCAGGAAAATGGCTGATTTCCCTTCCTCTCTTGCCTTGTTCATTTCAGGCCATTGTTTTTTCCTTCTTTCGCTTATTTCCTTTGGGTAATCTGCGCAGACCTTTGCATTCGTTTCTTCTTGCATCTCGGGTGCCCTTTTGAACACCATCTCCCGTTCAGGAAATCTCAAGAATCAGACAATAACTGGTCTTATTTCACCTGTCTTCTTTTTTCCAATGGAAAGCGCTCTTTGGAACTCGATGTCTTCAGTATTTTCCAACTCAAGCTCTTCCTTGAGAAACTTGTGCACCACTTGAGTTGCATCTTCGATACAACTGGTAGGCTCAGTGATGGCCTGTTGTATGCTTCTTGATAGAGTTGTTTATCGTTGAGCTCTTTAATCTTGTTTTCACTCGCCATTTCTTTCTTCAGTGCCTCAATCTCTGTGTTTGCAAACGCCATTGCAGTATCAACGTAACATCACTCACTGTTTTTTTCAATCTCTTTCATCTTGTTGTTTAACTTGCTCAGTTTTGTTCCAAAATTACTTATCAACTAATCCAAGCCTGAGACACATTCAAAGATATTTTCTAGATTCTGTAACCTGATTTCCATGCTCGTAAGCATTTGGCTAATCGTCTCAAGTTGTGCTGTAATCTTGTCCGACATGTTTGATTCTTCTTCTTGGTCATCTTCGTCAAGTACCTTGCATGGGCTATCACAAAGTTTTTTTCCTTCGGGTGAACAAATGCTGCTGTCTGAACTAAAGCTACCACTTGCTTTTGTTTTTCACTTACTAGTTTAGGCCATAAACCGCAATGTAGCAATCAAAATGTTTCAATACTTTTGCAATCAGCAGCTAACATGATTCAACTAAATCAAATTTGCAAGTTGACTCAAATAGGAGCCCTTTGATTACTCTTGTACATGTATAGTACAGCTCAAGACAAACAGTGCAAAGTGTCAATTTGAATATAGTTAACTCCAGATAACTTGAACCGTCAGTAACTTCAACCTTGCACTACATGTAACTCTAACCAACATTGATTTCCCATGGATTTGCTCCTTACATTAACAGTAATTTTGGACATAAAGTTAAAACTTTCGACCAAATATACAGGAGTGGAATCCTCAGTAATTCAGAATATACCCCCAAAAATAGAATTTATTTTTATCTGAACAGAAGGTGCGTTTTTTTTTGGGAGAATCTGAAAACAAATTTTTGATCTTGGATCATTTGGATTTTTCCCTACCAGAAAAATGGAGAATCCGAAAACAGATTTATAGCATGCAACAATTTACACTGTACTTTGTGTGTGCAGCGCCAGGAAGTTGGGAAAAAATGGCCAGAAGTTGTTTTTTATTATTGAGGAACTTCTCGCCTGAATATAGAACAACAGTGTTGGCAAAACTCAAACGATAATGATTGTGGGAACATGTGCAGTGCCAAAACTTTTGAGTTCACTGTTCCAAGGTATATTCGTTTGAATACTTTCGTTGTTTTTGCATGTCAGAGCATACAGTAGCAGTCATTGAGAATTATTTCAGTTTAAACTTGGTTAATATTGGCTCAAAAATACATTACATTTATAGACTTAAGCTGCATACTGTTCCAATCACCACTGGTTTTAGCTGCACATCTGAATAAAAGCTGCATTGATAAATCTTACCTGGATTTGTCAAAATGTATGTGATAAATGTCTTCACAGGAAAATATGATGAAAATCAGACAAGGACTCGGATGAATAGTATCACATAAACTGAAGACCGCTTGCCATTATAATGTACTTTTTTTTTGCATCTTTGCCCAAAAAAATAAACACACAGATCATGAAATATCTCAAAAATCCTGATTTAGATTTGATCTGGTGTACCCTTTCTGAGTATGGATCTATGATCTATGATCCATTTTTGGATTTTCCCAAAAAATTGCTAACTCTGTTTTTGGATTCAAGAATCCGTTTTTGGGTCCCCCCCCCAAAGAAAAAAAAAAAAAAAAACACCCTGATTCAAGTTTAGCAGCATATGCATTCTTGAAAGTACTTCTGATCAGTATATCCCACAACAGTGTTCTCTTATATGTTAGTTAATGTTTTGTCAGCAAAATATCCTTCAGTTTTCATTACACTCTTTCTTCATGCTAAACCTGACTAAACAGATTGTTTGAATAGCAATCACATAATGTAAACAGAACATTGTATAATCTCCAGTGGTTTTCCCTATCTCCTGTTAACTCAAACACCTGCTGACTCAAACCTTTTCTGGTTTCCCTGAAAGGTTTGTCAGTTATGGGGAGTCAACTGTAAATGAGACGGCAAAAGTTGTTGTTTCCATGACAAAACAATGTCTTGGACCATGCAGGGATGTGGATAATAGCTGGTAGCCAGGGAAAATACCCAGCTACCAACTTGATTTTCCTGGCTGAAAAACAATTTACAGTCTATAAAGTCTGTAATAATGGATTCTTGTAAACTCACCTGTGAACTGATAATTCCCATCTGTTAAAAAATTTTATCTACATCCCTGACCATGCAGATGGGATGAGAAATGTGTTTTTGAAAATCTCCGGCCTGATCACTCAATTCAAAACTTAAACAGACTTCTTCTCTTCACAGGTATGCTGTTGTCTGTGCTCTTGAGTGCTGAATTATGTATTCAACAGCATGACAAGGCAATTGGGAATATGTGGATGTAAGGACCAGTCTGGCTGAGGTAATAGTACACTGTTGCCTCTATTTTTACATCCTTTCTTATGGAGAGTAGAGGTTTTAATGGTATTGAGACGGGACCAGCAAAAGCAGGATCTGAAATTAACTTTTTAATATAATGCTCCAACTGGTGACTAGACAGAAATTTCAGCCACCAAAAGATAAATAATCAGCTGTGTTTGTTGCACCTTTTTTCACAACAAATGCTCGAAAATTGCAACCACAGGCAAACAGGAAAAGCTACAGCGTATTTGTACGTAACATATTTTTGTTATTCACTAATTACTGTACAGAGAGGAAAATAATCTGACGGAGAATGTAGGTTAGGAAAACAATCTATCCTATAGTTTGTCGTTCAGTTCAAAACTTTCTTTTCTTTCATAACAAATTATTACCGAGTCATGTTTTGTCAACGCACGTCACACACGTGGCCACATTGTCCATGCCTTTGACTTAAAGAGTTAAAAGCTGATAAGTTTGCTGTGTGACTCAGTTTACTAATTCATTTTAATAGAATACACCTTTACTTGCTGGGCTATTTAAGCTTAAAAAATTGAAACAAATTGGCAATCAATAATCTGTCATTTTGAATAAACTGTGCACTTGAGGGGGCATTTTAGCTAAATGCCTTGTTTTCCATATATTTCAGTGCTTTTCTTCCAAAATCCTGCCTCATTATCATTCAATAAGAATGCTCCATTAGATTGAAGTCCTTGCTACAGTAAATGTTTGAATTTCTTGATGATGTTTGGATTATCCTTTTCGTAACCCTTCTTTCTTTCATTCTCAATTCATCTCATGTACTTGTGTATACCTACATATTCAACCAGAATGCCCCCTTAAATCATCTTAAGCACACTCTGGCAAATCTACTTTTTCATCTATAGTCGCCATGAAATATGCAAGTCTTCCACAAATTTCTTAGCACCAATAAAAAATGTGGAGCAATGCCAAAGGTTTTGCAGGCATGTCATTGGTTGCCTCAAACATTCATTGTTGAAAGAAAGCACAATTGGCTTTGTGTACCCACAATGCATAATAGGGAAACTGCTGTACAAAATACATGGTGGAGTGGCACTGTGGATCGCAAGTGGAAAATTGATTAACAGATGAGTATCTCGTCCCAAAAGATGAGTGTCTCTTCTCTCAAATCACTGATGTGGTAATTTAGGAGTAAATTATGGGCAAATCCTCCTGTGACGAACCAATTATTTCTACAAATTAGGGATTGTATTCCACACTAGTGACTCTTAACATCAGTTACAATGTATATCAGTAGATCATTTGTACTGGTGGAGTAGTTTGTTCAAGTTTAAATCAGATATTAATATATCAAAAACAAACTTAATTATTATTGCATGCTAATATGTTAATGTTAAAAACTGCCACAGAGCACTTTGTTATAGCATGCTTACACAAATTCTGGAGACAGTTTGAATCATACGTCTATTGCCTGATGAATCATTCCATACCGCTATAGCCTACAAGATGTTTTAAGATGGTTCGCATTAATTGCTAAAAGAAATTATACAGTGGTTCCTCATGGGTGCAGTTGAGCAATTTTTTTTGGAACATACTGCATATGCATCCTAAATTTAGTGTAAATTGGACTGAAACAATTGAATCAAACCTTAAATACTTAAGCTTAAATTGCTTAGGGTCTCTTTCAAACTGGGCACCGTCAACAAAATAAATTCTGAGGTACCTCTCAGGTGCACACAATTAGAATCCAAAATCAATGGAGAAAACATGTATCAAGTATGACCTTTGCTGATTGAGATGTTCATGATGATAATTTGATACTTTGCGAGTACTACAATAGTCATTGGAAGCAGTAAGGGTTTAACCTTGGTTCAGCTTTCAAGCAGGGTGGTAAAGGATCCCCAGGGCTTGACACTTATAATTTTTAACTTCATTTTCCATCATGGAAAGTGATTCTCATATTTTACTTTCCATATCAAAAATTTACATTCCAGAAAGCTTTAGGATCCCTATTCAAATAACTGCCATCTATATACGTACATATCACGTACCTTGTTTATTTTTCATCTGCACCGCCTCTAGCCGCTATCTTGATTATACTCAATGAACAACTGCTGAATGCAAAAAAAAGCAGTCTCAAATCTAATCGCCCTTGTAAGGAACTTAAAAAAATGTCTTAACCAGGAGTAAGGTGGTTGTATAACCACAGCTGATCCGCACATTTTCTTACACCCAAGCTATGGATCACAGCAGAAAGGAGATTGTAGTTCCTCCACCGATTTCAGATAAAATACAAGACCTAATTTTCGCTTTCTGAGAGTGAAAGGTACTATTAGCAGCATGTGAACTAGGCATGTTTGATCGTTTACACAATCTTGATACTGAAAGGCTTCCCTGAATCCATGGTACAGGAAGTGAAGCGGAACATGGCATGAGTCTGCTTTTTGTGTCCAGCAGTTGTTCATTGAATATAATATTCAAGATGGCAGCTGGATTGGACAAAAACTAAACAAGGTGCGTGCAGTGTTAAGTACATATATATAAATGGCAGTTCGTTGAATAGTACTCATTCAAAATAGTAGTCCATTTGGGTAGTCCATCGGGTTACTCCATGGACTGGGTGTCAGTGTTTTGTCCATCACCAATCGTGAAATACAAGGGAGAAAGAGTACAAGTAAGAGTTCAATAGTCAATTAAAATGTTTCTCCTTTATAGCTGTGTTCTGTATTGTTTAGGCATAGTTACTAAAAGAAGGAATGACCTAAAATGATCTAAAATGACCTAAAAATGATCAAAAATGATCTAAAATGATCTCAAGTGATGTCTAAAATGATCTAAAGTTATATCTAAATGACCTAAAAACGGCCCAAAATTACCTTAAGTAATCAACAACCAACCAAGAAATGGTAGAACATCGATTGTAAACGATCCAAAGTAAGCTACAACCAGTTGCTCGTTAGTTAGAAAAGCCCTACAACCTAAGTAGAACGAATTACAAATCACAGAGAATGCTCATGATCACCGCAAACTTAGCAGATGTTTTATTTAGATGTCACACAACAGCACCAGCCAAAACATGGGTGGCATTTGCATTAATAACTGAAGATAGTTTCGAGAGGATTGTCGAGGGTTTGTGAAGCTACGGATTGCAGGCAATGATATGCGAAGGTAATACCAGGGGTTATCATGTAAGATTTTTGAAGATTTCTGATGATCCTGTCCTAAGATCCTCATCGCATGCAACCCAAAGCTTCAAACCCTCTACATGCCTTGTAGAACTAACTATGATCTAAGGGACTGCAATCATGCCAAGAGACAAAGTATAAAGTACAGAGTTGGTCCTTGTTGCAGGTACAAACATCCTGACATCCTTTGGTCACCTGGCTGGAGGCTATGATACACAGTATTATGGTGTGTGTACTTTGTGAAATTTCGATTTGATGTACATGTACTCAGTCAAGTGTTCTGCATAACTTACAATGTTGGAGGTCAATAGTCTTGTGTCATTCTAAATCTTCTTAGTCACTCAGTTTCTTATGTCAGGAATTCACCTTTTTTTGGGTTTTTGTTCTGAGACCCCAGCCTTATCTTGAACACTAATAGAATCCTTACTCTGCTAAACTGTACACTGTAGGGTCAAGTAATCACTGTAATGACTTCTCCTGACAAAGTTATCAGGCAAAACTTCTTAAATTGAATCACTTATATCCTATCACAATTTTCAGATATCAAGCCCAAATAATGACCAGCACCATATTTTCTTCCATTATATTGAGAATGAAGGAATAATATTGACCACCAAAAAAACTTTCTCAATTTTCCTAGTCTCCCAACTGCAACCATGAGAAAAAGAAAATACGAATAGTAGTGGGGAGAATGTACAGGTTGATATATTATGGCTTAAAGGGGGAAATGCTAATCTGTGTTTTGGCAGTTTTCATGAACTAGCAAATTGTTCCCAGCAAATTAAAAATAATGAAACGTATGTAATTGAGGACTGAGAGGGTTTCTGCAATGGCTTATTATAACTGAGCATATAAAGCCATTTATAGACTGATCCTTCCACTTTCATCCCCCTCAAAACCAAAACTCCTTCTCTTTTGTGATTTACCACAGAAATAACGTTAATTTCAGTTTCACGACACTCAGTTGAAACCTATGCTGAGATTATTCTAAGTTTATGAATTTCTTTTCTGTAATGGGACTACGGTAACTCAGTTTACTGCCTACACCATTAATTTGTATTTTTTTCCCTCTCAGTGGAGCGAAGTACTCCTGGTGGACGTTTTTCTTATTCAGTTCAAGAAAAAAAGGAAATTATGAACCCTGAAGTTGGAGTTTATCTTACAGCCTGGGAGCACTCTGGTATTAGATATGAATTAAAAATGTTATTGGTTTAAATTGGTTAAACGCTTTCCAGGCCATTGTTGCTACTTCTCTTACTGAGTGAGTTCTCAAAGTTTTGAATCTTTTGCTAGAGGGTTTTCCTTGGTATTTGGGTGGACCAATAGACCTTTTTTACCGATACGGTGGCCATCTTGAATTCTGAGGAAATTATGGGATACCCAGGGGGCAGATGAGGAATAATTATAAAGAATACTGTGGTGTGATAACTTTTAACAATAATTTTTCACTAACCATAGAAACCACTGCCAAATACTGTGACAGAAAGATGTAATGCTTGTAATATTTGTTTTGGAATATGAGAGACAAGCAGTAAAAATTTATCCTGAAAGCTGTGTATACCATAAATTTTTCAGCGATTACCCCCTCGGCAGCCCATAATTTCTCAGTCAAAACAATGGCCGCCGTATTGGTAAAAAGGTCTATTAAAAGGGTCATGGGTGACAGTCCCCTACCCCAGTTCAAGAACAATATTGGAATGAGTGAAACTGTCTTTTAAAAAAATATTAATTTGTGATATTCTTGAAAACCGTAGTACAGTATGTTTTTCAAAGTTTGGGTACATATATATGTTGTGCCGCGTAGCACTATAAACACATACAAGTGATGGAACAGAGAATTAACTCTGGAGTGTAGATTAAAGTGCGAATTTTTTCTTTGCCTCGTGTGGTTCCCTGATACCCTTTACTAGGGCTAACGCCCAGTGGGTTTTTCATGGGTTTCTATTAGCACTTTAATCTAAACTCCAGAGTTAATTCTCTGTTCCATCACTTGTTTTTCAAAGTTTGTCTGGATGTTGTAAACTTTTTTAAGTTTCGCTTTTAAGTCTTTGGCCATGTTTGAGATAATCAGTTATTGAAAAAAGGGCCATACGCTACAGTTGCTGTGGTAACAATTTCCAAAAACTTATCACCAAAACATTGTTTGATAATAAAGATGGCACAATATGCAGGAAATTGAACCCTACGCTCAAAACATCTCTTTAAAGTGCCTATGACCCCAAATTATTTTTTCGCTAAAATGAATCTTTGCACCTGTTCGAAACGCATAGTGGCCTTTTTTTTCCTATTTTTAATAACTCCCGCCTTTTTACAGGCTTAAAAACTTACGAAAAGCCAAGGGTCGCGACTCGCGAGTCAGAAGGGGAATTGGTCTATTCCTGATTTGACGTCACAATCTACTTTGCATGCATGTTTACAAAGAGTTAAGGCTAAAACCTCTCTAAAACTTGTATTAAAGACGCCAGAACTCTGGATTTCACAAAACAGTGACTCGATTAATTAGTATTGAACAGTGTTTTCAAAAAGACACCGTGTTTCTTGAATGCCCTCAAAGAAAATCGTAGTGACTACCCGCCACCCACCTCCATTGACCGTTTAACCCGTACAGTGATCAGCATCAAATTTCCCCCTGTAATAACGCTTTTTAAAACAGAGTGGCCATGAGAATTCAGGACATAATCATACAGGATAATTTCTCCCTACTACATAGTGTACATACATACATAACTTTTCTTAACTTCGGATTATAGGGTAGCTAAAATAAGTGCTAGTATCTCCAAAGAAAAAAAAAATTCTCACACACTGAATGTCATTTGTTTGCCGCACGACAATGCAACAGCACTTTATTGACAAATATCAAATCTATCGATCATCGCAACAATAACAATAACAGAATCTGAGTCAACAACGGGAAAGAGTTACCGAATAAAAACTTTAGGCAAGGGATGGGAGGGCGGAAAAGCTGTTACACTGTCCGGCAAGAAAACAAAAACATAAGTCACGTGACCAAACGTGAAACTGACATCCTGGCTCGTGCCCAGGTCTTACATTCAGTGTGAGAGAACGTCGTTTCCTGCCTCTTTCGCAAGCTCAGCCGGCAGGGAAGACATTTCTAAACCAAATTCCTCCTGCTACTGTTT
Organism: Galaxea fascicularis; assembly: GCA_948470475.1. Classification (NCBI taxonomy): domain Eukaryota; kingdom Metazoa; phylum Cnidaria; class Anthozoa; order Scleractinia; family Euphylliidae; genus Galaxea; species Galaxea fascicularis. Next base: position 25,684,545 of record OX419344.1, on the reverse strand, counting down.
CTATAGGAAATGTACAAAAGCAACAGATGCGAATTTAAGTTTTGATCTTAGGGTTTAAAGGGATAAGATTTCTAATGGTCTACTCTTTACCAAAGACTACACCGGAGCTTATTGTTCTTTTTTTCATTCAGGGTGCTTGACAAAGGTTGAAGAACTTTCTTGGTAGTGAACTCAACCAAGTAGCCTCGAGGTTGCACTTAGTTTAGTAGCCTACGACACTCTGAATCCTTTGTTGTTGTTGTTGTTTTTTCCAGCCATGTTGTGTTCTATAATTATTGAGGTAAGTTAACGATCCGTCGTACCCCGAGTCGCCACTTGTCCTTTCACCGGCTGTAGTTATGCAATTTACATAGAAGCGTACCCATTCATTAAAGGGACAGGCTGGGTGTAAAATGCAGACTGACACCAAAACCGTCGCGTTACTCCTAGTGTCACTCAATCGCCTTTCTAAGAATGGACATTACCGTAAGCCCGAGTAATTATATCATATGAACAATTTCGTGTGCGATGACTATACAAAAAACAAAACGTATAACCTGAGATGCACTATGAAACTCAGAATCACAGTTTAATACATCTGACAGAAAACAATAGCGCACTTCCACATAGAGGATTGTCCTTCAGGAAAAAATGTTGACACCAAGCTGTGTACAGTGGGATCAATTTTTTTACGAGGCAAATCAACCAATAAAAATCAAGACTTTTCGATCCGTCGATCGAGAAAATAAAAAAATAATAAACAGAAATAATACTGTATGCCATTCATCCGAGTGATATCGAGGATTGGTCTCTATCGCTCCTACTATCGGCAACTTCTGAGATCCCGAAGGATGGAAACTACGGTATTGCCCGAGTTAAACGGGACGTAGCCTGGTAACAACAGTGCTCAATCTAAAACAGAAACTCATGCACAAGTGTCATGTAACCAATCCTAGGGAGAATATGAAAGGTCCCCCAATTGTTTCATATAAAAGAGGTAAATCCCTTAAGTATGTACTCGTTGAACCCAAATATAATATCAAAACCATCATGGAGGTCATGTTTTAAGAAGCAATGAAGCTTGCATACAGTGAATGCTAGCTAATCGATGCGCCAATTGAAAAACGTCGCACGGGAATATGCAAAGGAGCCAGAAAAGACGCAGAGAGCATGCGTAACTTCGAGTAGGGCTGTCAATCTTTCTGTCAGTCGTACTCCCCTGTGTAGATCACTTCCACGTTCTATTGTTCTTGCTCGAGCTGCCTAAACGAAGAGATAAATAACTCTCCAGGTGTAACATTGGCAAAACTTATAACAACAAACTGAAGGATTATTCAAGTTTCGCTTCTAAACAGAGAAAGATCACTGAGTTCCACGAGGCGGACGTCGCTTCGATCTTTTGTTGTGAAAGATTGCTTGCGTGGTTTTGCATAAAGACTACGGGCGCTGTTTATAAACAGAAGTGGCCTTCACCGATGAAAAAAGCATTTCAACACTTTGAAACAATAGTAATTATGTTGGTATTGTCTCTTAAGGGACGCAAAGCGAGAACTTTTAACTCTCGTTTGGGAATTTAGTCAGTAAGATCTGAGGAGACTGAAACCGGCGGAAGCATTTGAAACCTCGTTCCCAGCGCGTTGTGCCCGCAAAGCACCAAGCGTACCCCACTTTTCCCGGTCGACGCAGTGGGCACGTTTCTGTAATATCAAGGTGTAATATTAATTTCCCGGGAGGTGATTCCAGAAAAGCGATTGCGTCTAAATTGAAGACGTATACCCAGGTATATGAAATATCGTGTATTTGACGAACGTACATTTTGGTCTCGGCCTACGTTTTGTACCCAGCCTGAACTCCACATTTTGTACCTGGTCTGCACTATTTTATACTGACCGAATTAAAGGGACTGTGTTGATGTCTTTCACCTCGACAATCAGATAGTGTCAACTAAATTTATTCAATTCAACTTTGTTCAACTCACACGAATGTTGCAGAGGTTGAGGTGATTTTTACATATTACAGTTCTAAGAGGAAGGATTGACAACAATACGTTTTTCATCAATTCAAGCTTAAACCCAAGAGAAGAACTTACGCACGCCGGCCCGACTTCAACTTGATAATATTTCCGTCTCTTTGGAAGCGTAAACGAAAGCATTTGTGAATTTTACCCTATGCTATTACTGAATTATCATTCGCCATAGATACAAGGGTTTCCTTTGCATTTTCAACGTGTCCAAAAAAATACAAGACACTACCCGGTCAAAGTTTTCAGCAGGAAGACCATTGGGTTATACATGCGGACAAATATTTGGATTAAACTTCATCAGAAAAATATTGTAGGTAATCTCACGACTTCTAGCACAATTCGTGGTTAATAGGTACAAGTTAATTTAAAAGGTATCGGAATTACACGAGCCTTAAGGCGAGTGTAATGTGTTTTTTTAACTTTTTGTTACTGGCAGTTTTAATTTACGCAAACCACTCACTACATAGCGTAAAGCCCGAGAAGCGAACTTACAATAACAAGGGAAGGATCCGAAAAAGAAAATAGACGCAGCTATGGGGTGCTAAAGCTGGTGATTTGCTTACTCCATTTGAGGTTATTGCTTGATTCGTGTTTGGTAAAATGTGTTGCCTGGCAATGATTAGAAGATGGTTTTTGAAATGCTTCTTTCTGTCCCAAATTCGCGTGAGCTTTTCGAATTTCATGTACACGGAGTTCCAACAGTGAATAAATTTCTAGCCACAACCCTCTGTTATGCAGCATGAAATAAACGAATGCTAAGGGGTCTGCTCTCTTTATTTGGACGAGTTCAATGTGAGAACTTTTAAAATCACAAGTACTTATTGATCACGAATTGTGGAATTATAGTCCTCTCAACACAACCACGAATTGTATGGGGTCGCGCAATTTTACATCATCGTGCATACTACTAGATTACGCTGAAAAAATCATTTAGTTTGCCTTTTTGTTCAATTTTCAACTTTGCCATGTTTAGCGTTGCCATGGAAACTTTATATGCACTTACAGCAGGTACACCAAACTATCTTTTCCGCCAGTATCCACCCATGAAGAAACCCCTGCGCATTATAAATAGAACTGGCTGAATTTCGCTGAAAATGTTTTTTACCAATTAAAAGATTACGACTTGCAGACCAGGATAAATTTCCACGTCACCGTACGTTTTAGTGGCGTTTTAGTCGAGGTGAAGACTACTTAATTGACCCGACGCTTTGATTTATGCACTCCTATGTAAAAGTAAAGGGAAAAGTGTTAAGAAACCGGTGATCTTTGACTTCACATTTTTCTAAATGGAAGGAATGAGGCGTAAACAGAAGCCTGTTGAGTTACAAATTCTAGATTCGTCTCCCACGGTTGTAGCAAACAAAATTTACAGCCACGCTATTGAATAAATTTGGCTCATCTCCAGTGTAATAATCTGAAAAGATTTTCTTTGTTTTTTTGGAGGTGTGTTGTTAACAATCTTTTGTCTTTGTTTTACGTCAGCTGTAAGTTATTACACTGGAGATGAGCCATAAATTTAGTTGGCGCAAATTTTCCCTCAAAACACAAGCAATCAACACCAAGTTTATCGAGGTTACGTAACGAAAGGTAAGCGTTATCAGTGGCGCCCATTTTAGCAGTATTTTACATCGGAAGTTTCATGGAGTAAACAGTGGTGCACACAGCAATATGCAGCAACAGGAGTTTTGCAGATGGAGGAACACGCAATCAGGACTTGTGTTTTAATTGAACAGCGATTGAAGTGAGAATCGGATTAGGTAGTTTATTGTTGACGTCGCTTATTTTTTTTCTACCTGAGGTTTCTTCAATCTTCCGTCCGTCGTAGACGATGGACATTGTGGTGAGGTTTTCTGTAAGTCGGCTCTGATTTGGATTTTAAAGAGAAATCATGGAAACCAACACATTGCAATATCTAGTCCCTAATAGCAACAGCTGGTCTGACATTTCTCGGATTTCAAGCGCTAATGTTCGGTAGACCAAGGTAACACTAACATAAAATCGTTCATAGGCGAATAACTGCGATGTTGCATTCATCTATCGTACGATATAGCGGTAGAATTCCCAGTAATTCCAAATCAGCTCTGATGTTGGTAGGAACTCGATAAAAGCTACCTTGTGAGTTTCCATGATTTCTTATACCCTTGGAGTTGGTCTTAAAGTGGTGGGTAAAGGTTACATTGACTTGCGCAACGTTTCCTCAGGTGGCTAAACGGGGAAAAGTGAAAACGTGCGCGAGCTCAAATCGTTGCCTCGTTTAGTCAGTGCTTAAGCATAGGCACATTTAAGGAGGCTCACAGCATTTTTTTTGGCTTGGGGTGTACCTTTTGAAATCAAAATTTCTTGTAGAAGACAAGCTTCGATTTCCTTGAAACTACAACATCTGTTCGACGTGTGACTAAAGTTTATTTTCTCGTCGGTTTCCAATCAACAGCTATTACCATAGCAACAGTAACGCAAGACCGCTCATTTAAAAAAGTGCAATTATCTCGAAATCCAGTCAAACACTTAATAACTAAACTTTCAGAGTGTAAACTACTCTAATTCCACAACTTGTAGGCCATTTTCCTATTTATTTTCAGGCTTTTTGAAGAACTATGAAACGTTTACACCAGTTTTACTCTGTTCATAGAATTATCATAAAAGAAAAATATTTCAATTTCACATTAAGCGTCCAAGGCAGCTGTGGTCACAAGATATTTTAAGTTTGAATTTTTGCAAATTGTGACTTAAATATCGTACAATTGCAGTCATCTTGAACACTCAATGTGAATGCAAATTATTTTTGTCCTCATAATTCTTTGAACAGGGAAAAATGGTGGTTTCATATTTCTTTAAAAAGCTTGAAGAAAAAATGGAAATCGCATACAAGTTGTGGTATTAGAATAGTTTACTCTCAAAGGTTCCTTATCAAGTGTCTGACTGGATTTTGCGTTAATTGCGCTTTTTTAAAATGAACGGCCTTGCGTTACCATTGCTATAGTAAAAGCTGTTTCTTGGAAATCGATGAGAAAATACACTTCAGTCATACGTCCAAAAGATATTGCAGTTTCAAGAAAATCGAAGCTTGTCTCCTCTAATAAATTATGATTTTAAAAAGTACACCTCATGACAAAAAAACTGCAGTGAGTCTCTAACTAACCTCGTAATTTTTATTTGAAGAGAACTATTCTCATAATAAACATTGCATTTACTGTGACTTGGATGCGTGAGTTCTCTAATCCCAATGTATGACATGTCAACCAACTCATTAGCATATATGTAAATTAGTTTCGAACAAAAACACAACTTGTTTGTTTCAAATTAATTTATGTATATGCTAATTAGCTCATTAGCATTTCCTTTTCAAAATTAATTTATGTATATGCTAATTTACTCATTAGCATATATGCTAATTAATTTTAACTGCCATAACCGACCATTTCCTTTTCAAAATTAATTTATGTATATGCTAATTTTCTCATTAGCATATATGCTAATTAGTTTTAAGCAGCATAACCGATCATTTCCTTTTCAAAATTAATTTATGTATATGCTAATTTGCTCATTAGCATATATGCAAATTAGTTTTAAGTGCCATAACCGATCATTACCTTTTCAAAATTAATTTATGTATATGCTAATTTGCTCATTAGCATATATGCTAATTAGTTTTAAGTGCCATAATCGATCATTTCCTTTTCAAAATTAATTTATGTATATGCTAATTTGCTCATTAGCATATATGCAAATTAGTTTTAAGTACAATAAACGATCATTTGTTTTTTAAAATTAATTTATGTATATGCTAATTTGCTCATTAGCATATATGCAAATGAGTTTTAAGTGCCATAACCGATCATTTCCTTTTCAAAATTAATTTATGTATATGCTAATTTGCTCATTAGCATATATGCTAATTAGTTTTAAGTGCCATAATCGATCATTTCCTTTTCAAAATTAATTTATGTATATGCTAATTTGCTCATTAGCATATATGCAAATTAGTTTTAAGTACAATAAACGACTATTTGTTTTTTAAAATTAATTTATGTATATGCTAATTTGCTCATTAGCATATATGCAAATGAGTTTTAAGTGCCATAACCGATCATTTCCTTTTCAAAATTAATTTATGTATATGCTAATTTTCTCATTAGCATATATGCTAATTAGGTTTTATTTATGTTTATGCTCACATTTTTGTTTTTTTATATGCTGTTTGATTACATTATCAAATGTAAAAAGTATAAGTAAAATTTATTTTAAGTGGGCAGCAACAGTTAAACTAGTAGCACTCTCTTTTAACAATCTAAGGTTACATTCCTTTGGGACAATCCAGATCAGGGGGTCCAAGACCACTCTGTTCAAGGATGGCTCTGTAGTTTTGATGACCTGAGTAATCTTGGACCCTGATCTGGACTGTTTCTAAGAAGTGCACCTTGATATGTTGGCATCATCATGCTAAGTTATTTTAACCCCATTATTTGGAGACTGGTCATTACTTGAAAGGGGAAACGCCAAGCTGGTGCAAAGAGGAGGGTATGTTAAGGTGGCTCAAAACGGTTTCGTTATCTTTTAACACCATTTTTTTAAATAGATTTATACCACCACCATTTCTTTGTTTATTTCCTTAAAAATGGTACCCAAAAATGCCAATTATTTCTTAACAAGTATTGGCTTTTTTAACGTATGTTACCATAGCAACACTACAGCGTCTTAGAAACTTTTAATTTTAGATTTATGTGCGTTATACTCAAAAACGAGTTTGGTAAGCTCCGTTTTTTATTATTAAATTGCAATTAGGGTATCAAGGTTTATATTTCTGCAAAGTTAAACAAATCCATAGAGCGGGTTCAGAGTCACTTTAAATTATCAAAAAATAAAGGTGGCTCTGAACATCTCAATTTTTCTTTAAGTTAGGGTGGGTCTGAACCTGCTCTACGGATTTGTTTAAAAGTTAGCAAAGATGAACCTTGATATGCTAATTGCAATTCAATAATAAAAAACGGGGGTCACCAAACTCGTTTTTGAGTTTCAGGTACATAAATCTAAAATTAAAGGTGTTTCTTAAACGCTGTAGTGTTGCTATGGTAACATTACACATTAAAAATAGCGACAACGTATTGAGAAATAATTGGGCATTTTTGGATACCATTTTTGAGGAAACAAAAAATGTGGTAGTATCAATCCATCACAGAATTGGTGTTTAAAAATAATGAAACCATTTTGAGCCTCTGTAGCCACAAAAACAACTCAGACTTCCCCACCCTCCCTCCCCCGTAGTAACAGTTTTTATTGATTTTTCAATGTGTACGTTCTCTGCAATGTTCATATCCTAAAACTTGCAGTTTCGGAACGTCTTAATGGAAGAGTTCAGTTACGATGAAATTGGTACTATCAACTACACAAATATCAATGATAGGGCGTGCAGGAACACGCTTCGCGTCCTCCATGCTTGCAGTGAAGAGCGTTGTCACATGACGTCAAGGTGACCATGCTGGTGCACCAGGCTAACCCTCTAGGTTTTAGGTTTTAGTAGAGATCTACGAAACATAACAATTAAGAAATTGCGTTTTTTACACAGCAGTGTCACAGGCAGACCATCCTATCCATGTGTGTTGACACGCGAGACGTAGACGCAACGGTTGATATCGCTTTGGGTCAAGGGATCAACGAAAATGCGTCATAAAATTCTGGATTTTCTATCTTTTGTTCCCAAATTTTGATGAAATGTAAGCCAGATAAATAAAGTTCACTTACCTTTCGGTCATTGTATAGTCCTGTGTGATTTTATGGTGTTTTGGGTCAGTTGACTTCCCACCCGCTATTGCGCAGCGGGTGAGAAGTCAGTACAAGTAGGATGAAAATTTGTACACCCTTGATGTCCTCTTAGTGTCGACGAAGTGCAATCAACGCAACGTATCGTGCATACCTACATTTCACCTTTGATCATACCAAACCAAAAAAACAATCTTTGGGAACGGCTTATGCCAGATTAATCTGTCCTCTTACATGATGAAAGGAACTTTTCCTGCAAACACTCGAGACGATTTTGGTCACGTCCTAAGAAAGTGAATCAGGTTTCTTTCCACTTAGGGCCCGTGCGCACTTGGCGAATTTTTGTTTATCTTGCAAAAACATCTGTCATCAGTTCCGTTCTGCAAGTGCGAACGGCATTTTTTGTCCTACCAAAATTTTGTCAAGCCGTACCAAATTTCAAAAGCCCCAAAGTCCTGCCTCAGAGCAGGACAAATTTTTGTCGAGCGTCAAAACTGTCAGATTTTACAATTTGCAGGCGTTAAAATGGCTGAAAATGTCAATCAAGGAAATATGGTGAGTGTTGGTCTCGCTTTTTAGAGTCTATACATTCAGCAGAAGCCCGCACTTGTGGTTATCAAAGATTTTGGTGTTTTTAACTGCGTACACGATTAGCAAATTCAAAATTTGTCGAGCTTTTTTTCAGAGCCAAACAAATCTTTTCAGCCTAGTGCGTACGGGCCCTTCGTCAAGAATCGACTCGAGAGTTGTTCGCGGAAAAAATTCCATCCCGACAAAAGTTGACATTTTGCGTGTACCACTTATCGTTTTTGTAGTGTAATGAGCTGTTATCATCAAAGTCAAGGGAAGCCCACCAATAACTGTCAGCTTGTGGTCAGGCCTCTATAAACAGGCATCTAAGCTTATCCTGTTTCAGACAGAGAGTGATGAAATCGATACCCCGTTCAAGACAAAACACAATCGGGCCGCACGTCCCCGTTAAGGTCATGTAAGGGAGTACCCGCCCCGTAGGAACACAACTGCCCACGTGGCCCATGACCATCCTTTACCTCGAGATGAGAATAGTCATGTCAGTTCAAAGTTCTGACGAGTGCGGATAGTTATATTAAGGTGGCTCAAAACAGTTTCCAGCACTTTCCAAGACGTAGATTTTGATGGGTCATTATTACCACTCTTTATCAGTTGTTGCTATAATCATGGTATCAAAAAACTGCCCAATCATTGGTGAATACGTTGGTATTATTTTTGTGACACTATAGGTTACCATAGCAACACTATGACCTGCTAAAAACACCCTTAATTTCAGCTTTAAGCGCTTATATTTCAAAAACGGGACGGTGAAATTTTTCTTATTATAGAATTTTAATAAGCAGGATGAAATGCAACTTTTCGCAAAGTTTAAATAAATTCCGTACATGGAGTTCAGAGCCACCTTAAAGTTTCGAAAATTTAAGGTGGCTCTGAACCCCATCTACAGAATTTGTTTAAACTTTGCCAAAAGTTCCATCTCATCCTGCTTATTAAAATTCTATAATAATATCATTGATATCCCGAACAGAGTGTATTGCACGTGTTAAACTTCCATCTTTAAACTGAATATTGCAATCATTTTATCACTGTCACAGTTAAAATAGGGAATCTTGAATCGAGTACCGTTTTCAACTCATAATGGCTATATGCCATTTCCGAGGTGTAGAGGCAACGCGGTTTCCTGTTAAAGAAGTACATATTGTTAAACATTTTGTGAATCCGCTGATCAATGCATAACGCTTTGTTGGGCGAGAAGCCGTGTTACTGTTTCCGCTGATCGATGTTTGCCGTTTAAAGATCAGAAAAATCCTAGCTGAAATAGTACTATTCGCATCTGTCTTTTGGCCGAACTGTTAAATCATCAAGATTATAATTTTTATATGCATATGATCAATGCTAATAATTACAATAAGTAGTAAAGAAAACGATACGCATACATGAAGATAAACGTTTTATATTATTTGTCACCTATACCTCGATATAACATAATTGCGAGAGTTTCTCCCCAATATTGTTATATCGGAGATTGGGTTATAGATACCCCGACATAACGATGTAATCATACCAGTTCCTTGGTGCATCGTTGAACCGGGGGTTCAACTGTATTAAATTTCACCTTAGATAATGAAGCTACAGCCTGTTCAATTTTTAGGTCACTTACCTCTTGGAGCATCAGCGTTAGCTTCACTTTTTGGCTCAAAACTGTTATAAAAGCAGGCAAAACTGATCTTGGTTCGTTCTTTCTTACACATTCACTTGATGGTGCGATCGTTGCAGAAATTTATACGCGGGTAACCAATCATAATTAATGTCTGGTTTTTCACGACACAAAGGACAAACGTAAACTGAAATGGTTTTAAAATTGAAAGTCACTACATTCCCGGCAAAAAACTTTATATTTATATGTAGATCACCAATAACAAACAATGCTATTTATGTCTTGCACCTTTCAAATAGTCAAACCTGTATTAACCGGTCACTTACTAAAGTCCCGGAAATCGTTTCCCTTAATTACTGTAAAAGGGTTCACCACTAAAATAGGTCGCGGTCACCTTTTCCGAGGTTCCAAGGAATTGTCTTCGCCTCTGTTAAGGAGGCTCGAAAGGGTTTCTCGTTGATGTAGTGTTTGCGAAACGATGAAAGATTGCAAAGAGAGATATTTATTGGTGTAGGCAAACTGTCTCCTTGGAACTCTATTGTTGGGCTATATTTTAAGGGTGCTTGTGACGTCATATCAGTTACCATGGCAACGCCCCAGGTCCACAAAAAGGTCCTCTAAATGTCAGTTTTTGTAAATTATCTGAAGAACTAATTCGGTGACCTATCGTTTTTGTTTCTTTGTTGGAAAGCCCCTTAAATTCTTAAACTTTTCAGGCAGTATGAAAAAATTTATCTAGTAGAATTAAATACATTTAAAAAAACGCGTTTTATGGCTTACAAAAAAAATCTACTAGATAATTTTCCTCGAAACTGTTATATTTGAAGTGCCATCGTGAATGGTGCGTGCATGCAAAAACTCAAGATAGGTCACCGAGCAAAAAACAAATGTTTTCCGCATATTTTATTTCCGGTTTTCACGATTTCACGCAGTATTTAACTTCCGGTGTGCTTGATTTTGATTCATTCAGCTGACGCATGCATCTTAGTTATGGCGTGTGTAGATTGCGCGCGTGCGTGCAGCTAAAAACCCTTTCCAGCCTCCTTAAAAGGGCCCCTTTGTTAGAATGTACTATACTTGTAGATCAGATATAAGGAAAACAGTCAACCTGTATTAAGAGGTCAATGTGAATGATGTATATGAACTGAAATCAATCATTTGATTAAGTGGTCAATTGGCCATTCCTTACGGGTGACCGCTTGATACACGTTTGACTGTAGTACATATAGGTGCACAGATATTTCGTCGTTATCAATGTTTCAAAAGTTGGTTAATGCACCACAGCACCATAACGAGGATTAGAACAACATATCGCCAATGAACTTTGTGCACAATAAAGGGGTTGTGCGTCAGTTACTCTAGATGATACAGTCTGGCAGAGTGGGGAAATGGTTGTCTGAACTTGCTCATACTGAGGAGGGGGGTAGTCTTGGTAGACTATCTGGTAAGGAGGTGGATCCTGTTCAGGGTACGGTGGTGGGATTATCTGTTCTGGCTGCCTTGAAGCTATGCCGCGATGAGGCACTAGTCTCTGACACAAGCGCTTGAGTGCTTGACTGCACACGAAGATTTTGAACAGGATACCGATTATGACCACAACAATAAGAATGATCATTACAGCAACAGAAGTATCATCGTCACAATCTTTCCATGAGTAGCACAAATTGAAACAACACTGTAGATTTGCATCACCTCCACAGTCAACGTTGGTATCACAAGGCTTTCCGATGCAGTTACCTACTGAACATTTATTGCTACAACAATGTTCTAGACGCCCACAGTCGGATTTGGTATTACAGTGAAACGAGGCGCAGTTTGCGCGACATTTTCTGTGTGACGGTGGAGTACTACTAGCACAGCACCTACCATGAATTCCACAGTCAGAGCTGGTGTTACAGAAGTGTCCCAAACAGTAATGGTCGGGTTTACAAACATCACCACAACAGCTCTCATTTGTGAGACAATCGAGATTCGACTTACAACTGGATGAACATGAAATCAGTGTAAATGCCACGGAAACTATTCCTGCAAACGCACAAACAACAGCCATACCTCCGTTTAAGCCTCCACACACACCCAGCTCTTTAACACATTTATGGCGCGTGACCCGCCGCTCACTCTAAACGTTTTCTGCTAAAACATCTTCCGACACATGGCAGTCATTATACGCCATCGAATTTCCAGCTAGAACGTGCAATGCTACATGAATGGGAGTGATAAAGCTCTTTCGAACTGAAGGATAGTGGCCTTACCTGAAACCTGACTCGTTTGACCACAGCAAATTTACCTTAAATTTACTAAAGCAGGGTATGATGTGAGGCAACATAAAAAAAGAGACAAACATAATATGAAGACAAAGGGACTTTGCCGAGTGTTGAAACTATGTACATAATTATGATCTCATGACTCGTGAATGGCGAGCCCTGCCAAGACGAGTTTAATTGCATCCAAATTTCATTCGGTTAGTTGAAAACCAATGCCGTAGAATACTTCTCATTGAATCTATGATCAGGGTTTGAAAAAAAAAAAACAGAGGTCAAGCATCAGAAATGTGTGACATCACAAGTCTCACGCTTGGTTGAAAAACTTTTTACAGGAAAACCCACGAATTTTTATTATCGGGAGGGCCAGTCAATAAAATTTGTCTATTTCAATTGATATTTACACATCACTTTTTAGAGTGGACAGTTACCTCGGGTTTAAAAATAGCATTGCACTATAAAGACGTACGAGAAAGAAAGAATTTAAGAAACAGTAGAGTAAAGGTAGGAAGCCTTTAGTTTGCTAGAATTTCAATATTTCCACCGCTATTCAGTTCTTTCGGCATATTTTTTTAAAATGAACTTTAACGTCAACACTACGATTGGTAGCCTGTGGTTCCATCGGGTGATCCGTTGTAGTTGAAGTCACAGATTGCATCAACTCAGTTGCAATCAAGCTCTGTTTGCTTTTTGTTTCTAGAAAGGTTCATAAGGACAGCACAAAAGCTTTTGTTGCATCTCTCAGTAATTATTGGCAACCAGAACGAGATAAAGTTGCAGTGACTGCCACCAACTTAACAATTCCCTTGTTCCAAATAACCAAATTATGAGTCTTTTTTTTTTTAAAGTAACTCTAGATTTGGAAACTATATTAACAAATGTTTGTTCTATGTTTGCTCCATGAAATTTGTAGGTTACTGTGCCTTGCCAAATAAAAACTTCTTTCCAAAGTATTTACTTCATTTGTACCCAATTTGTGTTTAACCTGACCTAAACTCAAGCCTTGATTTTCTTATCCTTTGTTGTTGTGCACAGCAAAAACTAAACCAAAAACAATTGAATGAAAGCAAACCCTAGAAAAAGAAGAAGTTTGCCCTGGTAATCACTTGAGCTACAAACACAAATTGGCAGAACGTTGCGTAGAGACATAGCTTCAAAGGAAGTGATTGATTGATTGCACCTCCCAAAGATTGCAAACACCTTACTGTATGTAAAAATATTGAGGATCCGTTACCAGGATTCATGATAAGAAATAAGTATAAGCGTTCTCTGGTAAAAAGTTTTAAAAAGACTATGAGCTTTCGACAGACTGAACTGCTGTCTTCAACGGATAAAACGATTTTTATCCGTTGAAGACAGCAGTTCAGTCTGTCGAAAGCTCATAGTCTTTTTAAAACTTTTTACCAGAGAACGCTTATACTTATTTCTTACCTTACTGTATGCTGCTGTACAATGGCAAACCCAAGCTTTCTTTGCACTTCCACTGGCTGGCGTGCTAGTGAAAAAGCCAAAAGGAAATACCCTTGAATACATTTAAACACTCATTCTCTTTGTTCTGGATACTGCAGCTGCATCCACCCCTCTGCAAAAGCTACTGAGATAGCAATGTAAGGGCACATGTAGTTGCAAGACCTCTACTTTAATCTGAAAGGATATTCTATACTTTCCAGCTGGTGATGACTTGTGAACTCCACATCTTCTATCATCTATCCTCTAATCCAGCTCTCATCCTGGAAAACAAATTTTCAGAATATGCAATGAGACAAAGTAAACAATTCGCTGTGATTCTGATTGAGAAGCAAACAAGTCAATCAGTAAAAAAGTAATTAATTTCAACATAGAACATTATGCACGCCCCATATCTATAGAGTAAATATTTCTACCACAATCATTCCGTAAACAACATGTTTACACCAGTTCACAATGACAGTCTTCCATTTTGAACAATGTACAGCTGTATCTCTAAAACATCACCAGTTACCATTAAGCACAACCATGTGTTGAATTTTCACTGCATTTGAATGACAAATATTTCAGTTTCCTAATGCGCTTAAAACTTTTCACAACTAAAATAGACAGAGATATTAAAAAAACTTGCTTAAATTTATTCAAAATTTGAGGTTTATAATAGGCTTAGTTTGATTTCTTTCTCTTTTTTTATTTCTTTTTTATCAGCAGCACAATTGATCATAATGCATAAATCAAATTTAACAATGCATATCCAGCCCTGCCCCCAGGCAGACCCACAAGGATAAGCATTTTTGAACAACAAATTCCATGGGGTGGAAACAAAATATATGTCAAATGTTCCTCTCTGGGCTCAGCCACACCAGTGTTTGCACTAGGGATTAGAAAAAAAAAAGGATCCTGGGCCACTCAGCTTCAAAATTTTAGGGGTTCAGGCCCAATGTTTGTGTGCCCTACCAAACTTTTATGTGCATAATCACACAATTTTTGTGTAAACACAAACACTGAGCCACACACTTTCAATATTTCAGCTGTTTCAATCAGTTTTCCAGACATAAGTAATCAATGACGTCAGTGGCATCAGTTGATTGATCATTGAGTATTGTCAATACTACGTTATTGATGCTCCACAAAATTATAATTTTTGGGTTATGGAATAAAAGTCAAGAAAAAGGAAAGTCTATTGATTTCAACTTTACTGTGGTCTTTTTAACTTATCTCAGCCACATAATTTCCTCCTGTCAGTGATGTCCTGGTTTCTTAAATGCAGGAGTTTCAATGAGTTTTGAAATAGCCATCTGAGCGTGCTAAAGTAAGCGGCGACCTGATTAATTTTTTAAAATCATTTTAGTGAAATCTAGACAAAGTAGGCATCGGTGAGAGGTAAATTCTGACAAACTAGGCAGCGATTTTCGCCGGTTGTCGGCTTCTAATGAAACCCCTGAAATGACGTCTGCGAGTAGACACTAGGCATTATAGCTCTCAAACCTTTTTTGTTTGGTTACTCATTGAGTAACCAGTCGATTACCAACTGATGCCATGATCAACAATTAGTTATGCCTGCAGTTTTAAACTCTTTTAACAGACAGCTAGGTAGTAAGCACCTGCGAGCACAAACATTTCTTGATAATTACCGACCTGTATTATTAATACCATAATTGCTGCACAATATTTTATTTTGCAGTATGTTCTAGGTGATCAAAATTTACAGAAATCTACTCAATGGTAAATAACACATTTAAGTTTTGTCCAATAATTAATAGCCCACACTCGAAAAAGTTTACTACCTCTTGGGAATGCTGTTGCCGTTACTCAAACTACTACTGCTTGATTCTTTGGTACAGCTTTCTTTGTACTTTAGGAATAATACAATAGGCAAAGAAACATGGTGTAAAATGGAATGCTTCCTAAGGCAGGGCTCAAAATATTGTGACCAATACAGTCACATTTCCGACTGAATTTTTGCCATTTGTGACTAAAACGCTTGGAGGAGTCACAAATTTGCGACCTGTTTTCACCTTCACTATTATGAAATAAAAAGGCTAGTAGTTGCTACTTTGCTGCTAATTTTGCACTTCACTCATCCCGGAAGACGTCACCAAAGCCGATGATAATCACATTGTGGCACTAAGAAGTAAACCGAATGGAGATTGCTTTTTTAATGCTGACTCCATTATATTATTTGGCAACGAAACATGATCGCTCCTTCTATGATTATTGGTGACTGGGGAAATGTATTTTGTAAGCTTATGACATATCCGCACACTAGTACAAAATAAAATGTTGTGTATAATCGAGAAATGTCTTGAGAGTTGTTGGCGTAATAAAATCAAAGTTTTGTTAATCATTTGAAAGTCAAGTAATTTATTTACTAAAACTTCCGGTTATTTAGTTTTGCGACTAAAATTTGAAAACTTGTGACTAAATTTTTGTGTCTAGTCGCAAAATTGCGACTGGATTTTCTTTTTGATTTCAAGCCCTGGAAGGGAGAAGGGAAGTCACTGATATGACCAACTCCATTCTAAAGCCAATCTTTGTTCCAAAAGGTCTTTTTTGAGTTAACCATAGGATTTGAGAGTTAAAGTGATCAACTGAACATAGATAAGGCTCAAAATTAATTCAGTCTCTTTAAATGGCCTGAATGAGAACTTTTTCGCATTGTCTGGTGTCTTTATGGTTAGATTTTCCTGCACCTGGCTATCATTACTTAATACTGGCTACTAATGGCACATGATGGTGGCACAAATGGAGTCGAACAGATCAGACTTTCGTTAGGACTCATGATTATGCAATCCCCCAATTTTATCCTGGAGAATATGTTGCTCTTGTAAGAGCAACATTACTGTAATGCTTTATTGTATGGCCTTCCCAAAGAGCAAATAGCTAAGTTACAACGCGTGCAAAATGCTGCCGCCAGATTAATTATGGATTTCGGGAAGTATTCTCACATCACTCCAGCACTCTATGAGTTACACTGGCTACCAGTGCTAGCGCGTATACATTTTAAGATTTTATTATTAGCTTTCAAAGCCATTCACGGCCTCGCACCTGCATATATTAGCAATCTTTTAGATATCAAACGCAAGTCCTTGTACAATCTTAGATCTAACTCAGGCATTTTATTACAGCCACCTAGAGGTAAGATGCTGGCAACCCTGGGTGAACATGCATTTCAGGCGGCTGGTCCACATCTGTGGAACGAGCTACCATTGCAATTATGCACTACTGGATCTGTAGAAACTTTTAAGAAGTAAATTAAGACTTTTCTTTTTAGGCAATCTTTTTAATAGTGGTTAAGGTATGAATTTTATATAGCCAATTTGAACTGTAATATTATATTATTATATCATTATATTTTAATTTAATATTTAGAGACATTAATTGTAAAGCGCTATTGATCTGTCATTGTAAATAGCGCTCTATAAGAAATAAATTATTATTATTATTATTGTTAAACTTTTCTTGTGTGAACATGCACCACTGAACGTAGCTTTAGTTGTATGAAGAGACTGAGAATGCCTCTTTGAAGTACCAGGGCGAACAAGGGAATAAGCTCTCTTGCAATTCTATAACATAAGCACAAGGACATTGGTATTGCTGGTTTTATAATAGAGTTTTCCCTTCAGAAGGGAACTTGCTTGTGAACTGCTTAATGGCATTATCGTTTTGCCATTTTTTTGGCAACACTAATGTCTTCTGCTTACCGAAAACACTAGAGATAGGTAAAATAAACAACTAACTACTTTAACTTTGTATTGATGGTGTTATCATTTTGTCATTTTTTCCCCGTAAAAAAGCACTAGAGATACCGGTAGATAAAATAAACAACTACTTTTACTTTGTATTTACTTATTTAAAATGTCCTGTGAAAAAAGCAGGAAATGGGATTTCTGAGACCCTAATTTTCAAAATTGCTGGAGGAGCATGTCCCTGGACCCCTCTAGTAGTAAACGCCTTCAACACTTTTTGTACATAGTAATCGCATGCTACACCCATGTATATCTCACATTCTCAGACCATCAACCTTAAATTTATTACCATTACCATTCATTTGATATTTTTCTCCCTTCCCACCTCACAGAAAATCGTAGAAAAGACTACCAGTACTCACTTCTCAAATGATGCACTGTTGACTGCAAGATTGCAAAGACTTCAAAACAGACCCTATGCAAAAATGGCTGCCTTTAAATTATTCTTTTGTTCATATTCAAAATCGCCCACCTAATCTCGCTCTGAATAACAGATTCTTTTAGAATTTTTGTCTCAAAAACGAGGTTAGTTGGGCTATTGTGAATATGAACAAAAGAATAATTTACAGGCAGCCATTTTTGTATAGGGTCTATAAACTAGCTGTGACGTGGCAAAACGTTTTAGAACAACAATTTTTCCAATCAAGCTTAGCCTTTTAAGACTCCACAGGTTCAAATATACCGGTAATTTATTTTAACCACTACCAACTTTTCAGAGTTTTTACTTTGTGGTGCAGTCATATAAGGTTCATCTCTGGGGAGAAAAGAACTTGACATTGACCCTACCCACAAACCCTCTGTCTTCCTTCAGTTCACCAGAAGACTGGAGATTTCACAAAACACTTCTTACATGTACATCACTAATGCCTACAGAAGTGATTCTTTCGTGCCAATTCTAGTGTAAGAGTTTATCTTGCTGTAATAGCACAAAAGTTTAATTTCAGTAATACATGTAACAATAACTCATAATTATGTTCGGGTTAGCTTGGATAATGCGTTTGCCGGGATTTCAGGTAAGATAAGCAGCAAACAAACATCAAGGCTGAATGAAATGCCAAGAGAATTACAACTGGAGAAAACACCACACCAGGGAATACTTTATGGAGACTCGGTGAACCAGCATTTATTTATTGATTGATCTTAACAACTGTAAATGAATCAGAAAGGGACTAATATCAACTAAATTATTGCATTTGATTTAACACATGGCCGCTAACAGCATAAACTCATCTAACGTAATGGAACAAACTAATAAATGAACTAAGTGATGCAGTAAGCATGGTACAAATGGCAACGACTCACGTATGTGTATCTCTGACTTTGAGAAAATCGCAAAAGAGTACATGAAGAACTGTAAGATTGGTCATATCAACGCCAACAGTATTGCAGGACACAAGTTTTATGAGATTACGGCATTGGTTACAGTCGGGTTTCTTCGATCTTAGTAATCTCGGAAACAAAGTTACATCAAACTTTTCCCAACAGTCAATTTATGATCGAGGGCTTTCGGTTTTTCAGGATTGATAGAAATAAACATGGTGGAGGGCTTATGCTTTATTTGAGGTCTGATATTCCGTTTAGGTTTAACAGAAGTATATCTACAGAGCAACGTGAAAAATATGAAACTGAATGTATAGCTTGCGATGTAAAGGTTGGAAGATCATGGATGACAATCGTTGGTATTTATCGCCCGCCATCTCTCAAAAAATCGCGATGGGAACTTGAGATGAGTAATCTGTTTGAAATGTTTACTTTCCGAGGGAACGATGTTCTGTTTCTGGGAGACTTTAATTGCGATATGATTAATCCTGACAAAGCACCAAAGGATGGTCGATGTCTCATGGACTCACTGGATGTTTATCATCTCAAAAACTTGGTTACGCAATCCACACGGGTAACAAAATCTTCGGAAACGCTTATTGATTTGATCCTGACTAACAACAACAGAAGAGCTCTTCAAACTGGTGTCGTAGACACACAAATCAGCGATCACTCGCTGGTTTACACTATTATGCGAGTAACACTACCGCGACTAAGGTCAAGAAAAATCGCATTCCGTAGCTTCAAAAATTTTGATCGAGATAAATTTGTGGAGGATCTCAGTGCCGCTCCTTTTCACATTATGGACATCTTTGATGATCCAGATGACATATTGTATGTTTTTGAGTCACTTTACAATGACATCCTTGATCAGCATTCGCCACTCAAGTATGCACACGTACGTGGAAATCATGTTCCATACATGAACAACCAATGGCGTTCAGCCATACGGAAAAGAAATAGTCTCTGGAGACGTTTTGCAAAAGAGCGGACCGATGCAAATTATGATCTCTATAAGGCGCAAAGAAATTTATGTACATCACTTCGACGCAAAGCAATTAAGAAATATTTTAATTAACAACAAAGTTGAGGGATCCCAAAACCCAGCTGACTTTTGGAAAATGTATCGTCCATTCCTACACTCCAGGAACTCTGGCCAAGCAAACAACATATTACTCAAAGAAGATGGTAACTTCATAAATGACAAAAAAGTTCTTGCTGAGCTTTTTAATGATTATTTTGTAAATATTCTGGAAGATGCCAATGAGATCACGGAAATGGAATATGGTACAGATTTCCTTGAACATCCAAGTATCAGAGAAATAATGCACAATAAGGTGGAAAGGGAAACTTTCAACTTTGATCTTGTGAATCCATCTCAGGTGGATCTCTTACTATCTTCTATTAACAGTCGCAAATCTTGTGGTCATGATATGCTACATCCGACGCTACTCAAATTATCTGCTCCTGTTAATTAGCGCTTCCAGTGTCAAAAATCATCAATTCCTCAGTCATCTCGTGTTGTTATCCGGTCAGGTGGAAAATGGGCCAAGTAACACCGTTATTTAAAAAAGAAGATGAACTTTACAAGAAGAATTATTGACCGGTGACGGTACTACCCATTTTAAATAACATCTATGAGAGAGTCTTGTCTGATCAATTATCGGTATATTTCAAAGACATATTGTCTGACTTCATTTCTGCATATCGCAAGAATTATAGCTGTGAGAGCACACTGCTGCGTCTAACAGAAGATTGGAGGGCTGGCTTAGATAATAAAGAACTGGTTGCTGTGATATCTTTAGATCTTTCAAAGCCTTTGATTGTGTACCACACGAGTTGCTGCTAGCTAAGTTGAGGGCGTATGGAGTGGCCGAACACGGCGTTGCTCTGTTGCGAAACTATTTGTCTGGAAGATTACAGAGAGTTAAAGTAGGCGACAAATTTTCTTCTTGGCTGCCAGTTATAAAAGGGGTACCTCAGGGATCCGTCCTTGGACCCCTTTTCTTCAACGTATTTATGAATGATCTCTTTTACTTCCTGAAAGGAGTTTGTATCAATGCCTATGCTGATGATGAGCAAATTTATGCCTCGGATAAAGATCCAGTGAAGTTAGAAATGAAACTTCAATGCCAGCTTCTCGAAGCTGACCAATGGTTTGGTATGAACGGTATGATTACAAATCCGGATAAGTATCAAGCAATGATTTTAGGGAACACAAACTACACCTTTAGTTTTACAGTGAATGACATTAACATTCCGGTCAAAGACAACATTGACCTTTTAGGAGTGAACATTGATAAGAATTTGCAGTTCAACACCCATGTAAAAAACATTTGTACAAAGGTCAACAATCAAATTAATGTAATTTCTCGTTTTCGAAAAATAGTACCGACAGATGTAAAATGTAAACTTTATAAGGCCTTTATTGTTCCATATTTTAGATATTGCTCAGCAGTTTGGCACTTTTGCGGGGCTCGAAATAGAAATAAATTAGAAAGTCTTAACAAAAGGGCGCTCAGGATTGTTCTGGACGAGAAGTCTCTGCCATATCAGGAGCTACTGAGCAAATTCAGTACTAGTGATCTGTACAGTATTAGGTGCCAAGACATGATGAAAACAGTTTTTAAGGCAATTCACTTTGAAACGATGCCGAAGTACGTACGTGGTCTTTTTCAAATGAGAAATACTGAACGCAACCTACGAGGATCAAGCAAACTTGTTATCCCATACGTTAATACAACCACTTATGGTCTTCACTCCTTCAGATACACTTCTGCAAACATGTGGAACAAACTAACAGAGGACCTGAGGTCGTTAACGTCCTTGAATGAGTTCAGAGCTAAAATACGCCAAATTTCTTTCGAACATCAATGCAATTGTTACTTATGTAAATAAAAAGTTTTAATGTACTGTATATAATATACGATTTTATTAATTATTTTTTTTCCCTCTTTTTCTTTCTCGGAGAAATTAGCTATACAGCTACTCTTGTAAATCCGAGGTGAAATAAAGGTGATGTATGTATGTATGTATGTGTATGTACTAAAGAAAATACCAATACACAAAATAGCAGGTTTGTGCCAAAACAAGATAAAAGGAAAGTTATGAATAGAAATATCCATACTAGACCATGAGGGGGCAGCTGCAGAACATATGTATTAAAACAAACATAGAAAGGAAATGCTAACTAAAATAAAAAGGGCCCCGGAAGCTATGTACCATAAAACAAATGAATAAAACTCACACGTTGGTCCCGCAACGCCCATGACTTGAAAACATAACTACTGTAAAATGCTCAAATTAGGGGTGCTTATTTCAATTTCAATTTTTTGCCTCTTTATAGCACGGTCTTTATTTCTGGTGAATCCAAACTGTAACATATAATAATGCACTCACATAGATATTTGCTTTGAAGAAATGAGAGGAAAACCTGTGCGACTTTAAAGAAAAACCTTTTTCAAGCTTTTTTTACATAGAGCCTATCATTTTCACATTTTAGTTTACTTTTTGGAACTTTTTTATTTTAAATTTAATTAAACAGAAGTTACACACTGAATGTTTTGCTTTTCATTTTTTAAAATGCCTTTCTCTGCAGAGGAAGTGGGGAGGTGAAGAGCTTGGGGAATTTGTACACTTTTGAACAATGATAATGTTCCTGGGTTGGGCATTTGAACAGAGAAAATGAAGCAATTCATTTTCATTTCAGAATTAAAGAAATCACAAATGATCTGGAAAATGTGAATGTTTTGAATACCTACGTTACCTCTGTTGGTAACGTTTTGGCTAATACATCTAGTCAACCTCTGTTAGAGAACTCTAGTGAACTTAATCATTTATTATCTATAGAATAACATCAACTTTACAAGACATTGTCATTGATTCTCACAAAATTGAAAAGGATCTCATGAGAATAAAGGAAAAGAAGACCCATGGCCCAGATGATACATGCCCACAGTTTATCTGTAGTCTCAAGTGATGTACCCTAGCTCCAGAGGCCCGTTGAAAAAAATAAATATCCCTGAGTGGCTGCGGTTTTGCCACATAACTTCCCTCCTACAAACAAAAAAAATAACCTCTGGCACCCTGAGGGTACAAGTGGTGTTCCTCCTGGGCTTAACACTTTGTTTAATTTATGTATTTAAAGAAATCTCTATCCTGACATTGGATGACTGCCCAGCACCAAAGATAAACAAATTTTCAAGAGAGGTCCCCATCTGATGTGTCTAATTGGGTTTGATGAAGGAGAACGCATCCTAATCATGTCATTTTTCTGAAATCAATTCCGAGGGTTTTATGATGTCTGGCAGATATCAACTGTGATACCATATGATTTCAGGGTTTGAAGGCCAATATCTCGGACTGGCTGGCACAGATGGCCTCTATTTCATGTAAAAACAAAATAATAGCTCACAGAAATAAGCGTTGAATTCACAGACATTTTTAAACATTTTTTCACTCTTCTCCTCAAGGTATGTGAAGTTGCATTCATGTTTTTCAAACTATTGCTAGCAAACATGATTAAAGCTGCTTATCAGAACATCAGAAAACTGCTGCAGTGGTGTGTTTTCAAGGACACAGATGCTGCAATTCACCCGGTAATGTGTCTACTGTGCTGCTTTTCCTTTATTCACAGGGATTCAACTTCTTTCTGCCTACATAGTTGTGACTGTAAAATAGTTAATATGTTTGTGGATTAGCACAGAAATATAAAACCATTTGATATGTAGCAGTGCACAACTAATACCAATCTCTATTAGAAGACAGATTATTGTTCTGAGGAATAACGAACAGTTGACTCATCAATGTTGAGGTGATGATGTTATTAGGGACCTTTAGATTTGACTACGAGTACGAGATCGAGTACGACTTTTCAAATCCTGTTCGCGTGATTTAGATGACCACTCGTGACGCCAATCTTGTTTCTACAATCTCAAGATCTACTGGTAAGTAACAAGGAAGAGTTAGGGCTCAGGGGAGGTGACTGCTTTGAAATTAGAAATTTGTTCTCGTACTTGTACTCAAATCTAAAGGTCCCCATTTCTGATTACTGTCAAATATTGCTGCAAATGCTGCTGCAATTGCTGGGGTGAACTGTAGAATAAATTTACAAGAACTACTATACAAGATGTTGAATTATCATATGACCCATACGGCACCGCGCGCGCTTTCATTCTAAAACTATTGAGAAAATCCCCATATGAGGGCCGTACACATTAGCACGAGCAGGGCCAGAAAAAGCTGTACGGCCCTGCTAGGAACACGTACAGCCCTGCGCAATACGATTTTAGAGGATTTCGTTGCTTGTATCCATGTAAGTTTATTTTACAACCAGAAATACAAACAACATATTAGATCAATTTTATGTGCAAATCAGTCGCTTTTTGTAAAAAGTTCATCTTGTACGCTCATGAAGAGTCGAAGGAGGCCATATGATAAAATTCTTATTGACTGAGTTAGGTCGGGCCGGACGGGAAAATATTTGGCTCTCAGTCACGGCGCACGGACCGAGCGTAGCGTACACCATGACCTCAAGCCAAATATTTTCCCGTCCGGCCCTCCCACTCAGTCAATAAGTGCAAATCATTAACCAGCTTATTGGCGTCTTGGATTTTCCTACATTGTTCCAGTTGTATCAAAGAACAGCAAAATGTTTTAAATGGTTATTCTCAAAAACCCCTTCCCTGAACTCCTCCTTTGCTAACAAATTTCAGTTAAAAATAATTAAATACATTTTGGTGGAGATACATGTAAGACAGACCGATCGCACTTTACTTATCCTTGATTACTACCATACTACTATAGACCTTTTTCTCTACTTGGCATACCAGGAAAACTACTCGTGAGAGAGATGTGTATCAACATCGACAACCCATCAGCCCTGTGATGGTGAACTTGTGCATGGAAGCGATCAAAGAAGTAGCCATCAACACATCTGAAGTACAACCTAAAGTACGGAAACACTATGTGGATGACAGCGTTTGTATCATCAAAAGGAATGCTGTCAACTCCTCTCCTACTACACTTAATTCCATCGATCCACACATCTCATTCACTATTGAGGAGGAATCTGACCA
>OX419344.1:25552224-25654724 GCA_948470475.1 Galaxea fascicularis | reverse complement strand
TCTGGGAGAAAAGTGCCAAAAATTATAACAATACGGGATTCCCTCCTTTTCCAGTGGCTTCGTCACTCGAAAACTTTTTTTCTCTGCGCTTGCGGATTTTCGTGCATTCAATAAACTCTTTTAGGATTGTGTTGTCCCCCCGTTTATTTTTCCTCCAACTGCCTCGCTCTCTGTGCCCACGCGCGTAATTTACACTTTCCCTTCTCATCCAATCGTCCAATCGTTCATTGTAATGGAGTCGTGATTCCTCTCGGCTACCGACAATGGGGTAGGTCATACAGCTTTGTTATAATTTCAACCAGTGTACAACCAGCCACAACGTAGCAGAACTGGCAAAGAGAATAGACGAGCTGCAAAAAGAGAGAATGCCCCAGATTCTTCAGATTCTTTATTTTTTGCACTATTTATGTCATTAAGTACAGTTAAAGTAAAAAAAATAGAAAGGAAAGAAAAAAGAGCAAAGTTTTTACATATTGTAGGAAAAAAAGGAAAGGTGCGTAGTGACCATAGTAGCAAATGCTTTCGAGATGGTCACTACCACATGATTTCACGAGAAAGAAAAATATTTGTAATAAGCTAGCATACTAAATTTAAGATTTACAAAGAGAAAAGAAATAAATAACAATTCATTAAGTAGTAAATTATTAATACATCTATATACATCAAATTATATCTATATACATTAATATTTCTATTTAGACTTTTTCTTACTACAATTTGAGTGGAATTATATACCGAATTACATGAATATGATTTATATAAAGATACAGTAATATAAATTAAGTTTGATTGACAAGGAGATAACGCTTATATTGTTGAATAAAAGAAGAAAAGGGCAAAATCTTCAAATTGTAAGGTACTTTTTCCCAAACTCTAGAGGCCATAGATATAAATCTTGAAAGGCCATAGTTGGTTCTGGAAACTGGTCTATATAAGTTCTCTTTTGAGGCATATCTAGTGTTATAGTTATGCACTCCACTTGAGGGTGTGATTAATTTATTAAGAGCAGCAGGAGTATTGCTCGGAAGGTATTTAAGTTTATAAACTAGGGATGCTATCTTAATGTTAAATATATTGTCAAGATTATGCAATTCAAGCAATTTGTAATAAATGGAAGCATTTTCTCTTGGGGAAGCAAAGAATATGGAGCGAATACACTTATTCTGCTTTTTCCTTACAGTTTGAAGTCTGGTTTGGCATGCCGATCCCCAGCTTGCCAAACCATAAGAAATATAAGGATAAATAAGATTATAGTAGAGTTGCCTAAGAGAACTAACGGACACATAATAGCGAAGCTTATTAAGGATACCCAAATTTTTTGCTATTCGTTTGTTGACATGCTGTATTTGAGCATCCCATTTGAGGTTCTCATCAATAAATATACCTAGGTACTTAATGGTACGTTTTTGTTGAATATTACAAGCTGTTAGATTAATAGATGATTTTTTCTTAGGTGATGCAATAATCATGTAGTTAGTTTTTTTAAAATTAATGGATAATTTATTCACATCACAGTATTTAATGACATTCATAAGTTCTTCATTTACAGTTGATTCCAAATCTGCAATATTTTTAGATGAAAAAAAAATGTTGGTGTCATCAGCGAAAAGAGTCATCAGCGAAAAGAGACAGCGCGATTACTTTACTACCCTGGATCTCGGGAATATGGAGGATAAAGTTTTTTTGTTACAACTGACCTTTGTTTGGTGAACATAAAATTCTTCGCTGTGAAGAGCGCTGAGACATCTTTTAGTAAGGCCAATCAACAAACAACAACATTTATTTAAAAACGATAAAAATTACAGCGGAGCTGATGTGGTCGTGTATTTAAAAAAGTTAAAAAACGCTATTTAAAAATAGATAAAAACTTAAAACAATTAAAAGTATAAATGTACTAAGCTATGTACATGGAATTCTACGTTGTTTGCGATTGAACGTGTATGCTTTTCGAGAGAATTCCATAGGGATATGGCTTTGTAACAAGTGGACTTGCGAAGAAGTTCTGAGTCCGGCTTCGGCAACAAGGTCATTTTCCTTCGTAGGTTATAGTTACAATCATATTTCGTAAACAGTTGCTTAATAGGAACGGGAGAAAAGTCATAAAAACAGTCGCGTACTAATGAAAGTAATCTTTATTCGTACAGCCAATTAATGGTAAACCAGTTGCTTTGGGCTAGGGCCTGATCGCTGGGTTAGATTTGCCACAGGAGCCCCAAACAACCAAACCATAGGTGACTCATGATAAAATTACTTTGAAATAAAAATCAGCTCTCGCCGTAGTTGGTAAAAAATACAAAGACCTAAGAAGATTCAATTTTTGTGTGAAGGACTTAACTCTACTCATGGGCAACGTTACATCAGCCCAGGAAACAAACCCTCCCCGTCAGAGTTGGCTTTCCAGTTAGGCGTGATCAGTATTACCACAAATTTGTTTTGGTCCCCATTCTCAACTTGCCCTCATCTGAAGAGTAATCCTATAGCTCTTCCAGACCTCTATTTCATTCGTTCCTAAGGCCCAGTTCATACGTCGTGCTACTGCCGTGCCGAACTAAATTCAAGAATTAAGTTCGACAAAAGCACGGCAGAAGCACGACGTCTGAATCACACTTTTGAATTAAGTTCGGCAAGCAATTAAGTTCGACAAGCTCTGTCGTGCTACACGACTCTGGCACGGCAGCGATTCAAACGTCGTGCTTCTGCCGTGCCAAACAAAATTCATAAATTATATTAATGTATTTTGGCGGGATTTGTTTCATTACCACTGACTTATTGTTGCGTGGCTTCGGTAATCCTGAATTTGGCACGACGTCTGAGTCAAAGTCGTGTTTCTGCCGTGCTACAGTTGAACCTAATTGCAATTAAGTTCGGCACGGCAGAAGCACGACGTCTGAACTGGGCCTAAGACCTGTAGCTTCTTTAGTTATCAGGGCTAGGGGTATCGTTTGTGTTGTATCATCACTATTGTTTCGTTCTCCTATCACAGACCACGTCTGGAAAGTTACGCGGTTTCTCCATCTGAACTGTACCTTAACTATAATACCAAAATGATCTCAACAAGAGAAACAAGCCTGGATTAACTTACAGACGTGACGTTTGATCTTTATGACTCCTTTACCACTTAAATGTAAATAAAAGTGGTTGGAACAACTTCGGTAAAGGCCTCATCTCAAACAAAAATAACGGCAACGTGTTACAAAGGCATACGACCCTGAATATCACAGGCACGAGGAGGAAACGACTCAATTCGGGAGAGTTACTTCTATAGTGTGCATCATTGAGTGCATCATTGAGCCTCGCAGGCTATCTTGCATGTGTCCAGAACTTTCACTAAGACAAACATAAAGAAACTAATAAGCAAAATAGTTTTATTTCCTTATAAATAACGACATATTACAAATACAAGAAAACACTTATCTAAAATAAATTTAAAAAAAAAGGAAGAAAAACAAATGAACGACACAAAGAAATTCCTTCCTGGCTTGCCTTCGCCTACCGCGCCCTGCTGTGTGTTGTATAACAAGAGACTCAAAGCTGTGTTGATTGAAAATTTACAATTCCAGTATATAAGGAGAAACATCACTTATTGACCAACCTATCCTTTAAAACACTGATAACTAAATCGTATACCTACCTTCACTAACTCCCTTGCTTTTGCACAGAGGTTCACTCTCCTAAAAACATCGGACAAAGAAATCTCACAACCATTGTTTGAAGAGAGTGACCGTCTGTAAAAAGGCCACAGCCAACGGTCATCGGCGTACACCTGTTCTCTTTCTAATCAGTCGAAAGTACACTATTCTTGTTGTGTCACAAAAGGCGAAATCGTTTCTGGCACTTACAGGAGATTACGTTCTGTGCTTTCTGCTCTAATGTGATCTACTACTCTCTAGTTTCCTCTGTAAGCGTTACTGGGCCTCACCACACACTCCACACATGTGCTACGAGGGTCAAGACCAGGTAACCTGGCAAATCTACATTGATATTTGAGCATTCCACACTACTACTTAAATTTGATTCACTTTAGGGTGCACGACCTGTAACGGCGAATTTCCAGCCACGAGTTTGTTCGATCTTCCTCTAAAGAGCTTACACTAATGTTATTTCTTCATTTTTGTTGCAGATGATGTAGTGCTCCGTTTGGATGCTCTTGAGGACGTCTGTGGTTTTCGCACCTTCTCACCCCTTCCCCGTGAAGGGGTCTTTCTTTGGGAACCCGTGACGGTAGAAGTGGGGGGAGAGCCATCAGGGTCTGTTGTCGGAGTGGGACTTTCTGCTCGTCGACTCAAAGCTGTCTTTACTCCACCTAATGATAATACAACCAAGGTTAATACATTCACATCAAGCGAACAGTCAATTGTGGACCTCGGTGCACAGTGACGGTACACATTCAAACCGCTCCAACTAAATACAAAGCAACCCTAAAAAGGGTTTTTCAGCATCAATACAAAATAAATTAAATAAATTAATGAATAAATTAATTATTTATCTAATTAATAAGAACAATGAACAACAACTAAATAGCAACTAAATACAATGATTATCATCTGACGTAGTTCATGTTTCAAATCAATTCTTTGATCAAGCGTCTCTTCAAAGCTTTAGTATTTGTTGTTGCCATTATGTCTTTACTTAGATTATTCCATATTTTCAAGCCACGGTATTAAAAGGCGCGTTGGCCAGCAGTGATTCTACAAGACGGAATATTAGGGCTGTTTCTATATCTTGTCTGCCTATTGTGGATAGTGGCTCGAGTTGAAAATTTGTCAGACAAGTAGCTAGGTGATAATCCATTGAGACATTTATGTACCATAACTGCATCGTTTGCTGTAATCTTTGTGTGACGTTTAGCCATCGAAGTGATCCTAAAGAACTGGAAGTAAGCCTTACTTCTACTACTTATTTCTATTCTTTAACAAATGCAGATATTTAAATGGTCCCGATAACGTGACCTCAAGGTAAGTTCAAATCACGATGGTAAATGGGTAATTTTCAATATCTAGAATCCAGACTTTGATTAATGGATCTTAAACCCCCAATAGCTGTCAGCCAAAGATTACATGTATGCAAGAAGATGGTCATAAAAATGGTTCAGTGGCAGGAGACCTTACCTGTCAATCTGACACATTCCTCCCTATGCCTTGCATTCCACGCCTTCAGCTTACAAGACTTGCTACAATAAAACACTTCTTTACATCTTGTACAAGCCGACAAACGGATTGCAATCGAGCGGCCGCACTCATAACAGTACCGGAAGCGGTTTTTCATCACCTGTTGCCGCTGCTTCAGAGCTTGAGTCGCCAGGGCCGAGATGCTCATGTGGTCAGCGGCTTTGGTTACCGCAATGCGCAAACCACAGTTTTCATCTCGACCTGTAGATGAGGGCTGAGTGGACAGCTGTTCAGGAACACTGGACTCAAGCGAACATGGAGTACTTTCTTTGCTGACCTCAGCAGATGGTGAAAGATCTGAAGTCATGTTCCTTCTATCTTCCTGTAAATTAAATAATGATGTTAAAACACTGCCATGCTGAATCATCTCATCTACACCCGCCAAAACAATCAATGAAAAACAGAGTTGCATAACACACCTCGCCAGGGCACTCTTCGTCTGTTCCGGTGATAGCCTGAACTTCACGATCTGCCTCAGCCTCGTTTTCAAGACGGAAGCTGACTCGGCTGTACCTCATACCATCGTTTTTCCCGGTAGGGGTACGATCTTGATTTCTCCCAGTTGGGGTACGGCCTTGATTTGGACCAGTAGGGGTACGGTCTTGATTTCTCCCAGCAGGAGAGTGATCATGACCTCCCAGTTTGCTGGCCTTGCCAGGTGATTTCAAAATACCCCAAGCTAATTGTGAGGTTCCCTCGGGTTTCTGTGCTTCTAAAACAACAAGCACAAAAATATTCAGCCATTTCGCTTTAATCTTATCATTGCCAAGCTAAAACGGTCTTGATGTGACTGATGCTCGGTAAGATGAGAAAGTTTTTGTATGGCGCATTGCAAATTCAAATTGACGGAGAAGGATAAACTTTTACAGAACAGTAAACAATCTGACTTGCACCGACAACAAGAAATCCACTAAACAAAAGGGTTGATGAACAACCCTGTGGTGAAACGGTCTGTGTACGTTTTGCTATTGTTACCTTGCCATGCTCTACGCTGTTTCAGGGTGGGATGAACCAATTCCAATTTTCTTGGGCAATGCACGCAAGTCTTCTAATTTCATCCCAGAAACTGGGGCCAGGATATTTAATCCACACAACACGAAGAGACTGAGATAAAATACTACACGTGCTTCAGAATAGATAATTTTGTTTCTAAACTTAGACTTTTATTTAGCTCGACAGTCAAGGATGTTAAAACACAGCTTACCAGCCTGCCTCTCAGCCTCTTCAATCTGTTTATCAATCAGTTCTTTCTCTTTCTTCAGCACCTGTGTGCGCAACAGATCTCCAAGGTGATCCAACATTTCCCGGCGGGCATTGTAACAATCACGCTCAGCTACCGTCAGGGCATGGTAAGGGGTATGGGCGATCTTGCGATCCTACAAGGTTAATAATCAATAAGACAATTTAACCAAGCAGGCATTTCTTAGCCTGGAAACTATTTTGAAGATGGGAGTCTGCAGTGAAAAACTGAAAACACGTCTTGTTAATCTCTCTATGGCCAGGCAAACAGTTCAACAATGACTGTATTATAATAGTTAGATCTCTACCCTGTGGAGGGTTGGAGGCTATGCTTTAACACCTTAAAGGCATTATATCTCAAAGACACTAACTGGTCAGTGATGAACATGAAAACACAACACAATGAGCCTGAATAGGTAAAAAAGTGAGAACAAAAGATGCCAGTTACACAAACTAGAACTCATAAGGGACAGAAATAAGCTGAAAAGGAAAGGTGACTTTGGATTGCACATTAATATTTCTCTTATTTAGAACTTAACTGTTCTAATGAGAAAAAAAGGGAACAACTCATAGACTGATGAAAAGGAAACTTAATAATTGAATGGAAGGAGTGAAAAAATATTTTACCTGATAAAACACAGTGTAAGCATAGTCCACCACAGTGCCAGGGGGATACTTGAGGTTCACAGTTATTGGGGACAGGATGTTTGCTCCAGCTCTCATCAATTTGTTTATCTTCAAAAGAAGTAAAATGCATCTGGTTAGTCTTACAACAGAGTTTACAGTTTCCAAGCTTGGAACAAGGTATTACATGTAATAATGTCACCTGTGCTATTTAGTCTCCAGGGTGCCTTATCAAACCTGTGTTAAGCGCTTCCATCATTCTTATGGAAAGGTGCTATTATTATGACAGTGAAAACCTATGGATGCCATTGGATCCCTATCCAGCCAGCCTGGGGAGTCAAACGTAACCCAGGAGAACCTAAGGCTAACAACTCTGTAACTAGTATAATATATAATATATATGTCTCTGTTCATTCTTCAGCTATCCTCAAGACATCACTTTCAGTGTGTAGGTAATGTTCAGGGTGTGCAAGATGACGGCATCCGGAGTAGAATCTCTCCTCCTTGAGTCCCGAACAGTTCCCTCATAGCCTTGTCTACCTCACTGGAACACCCTCCTAGGACATCTATGATGATGTTATACTGCAGAATGTCATATCCTGGAAAGTGCTGTTTGAGTTCCCAGCGGAGAGGGGGCCATACTTGGTGGTCTTCTCTTGTTTCTTTTCTCCATCCACGGGAAGCTCATTTCTACTGCCAGGACTCTCTTCTTCTTGTGATCTATAAATCTCGCATCCACTCCATTCTGCTTCACTTGCTCACTTACGGCAAAGACTGGGATATCCCAATATGCTTGGGCCTCGGGAGACTCGTAGATGGGTTTGGGAATGACTGGAGAATACCATAGTGGCACTGTATCGGAGAGCTGAAGTTCTCTAAGCATTTCCCAGAACAGTACCTTAAGGGCTGCATTATGACGTGCGAGGTACTTATTCTGTGGCAGCGCACAACAGCTCACCAGCATGTGAGGGATACTTTCAGCAGTTTTGCCACAGAATCTACATAGGGTGTCATTAGGTTGATTGGGTCTTATGTGTGTGATAGACCTTTGTCGAGGTAGCTGTTAATAAAGTTCAAGTCTCCCTGCAATGGTGTGTGTAGGTGCTGTATCCCAATTCTTCAGCCAAGCAAAGCATCCCCACTGGTTCAGCTGGTACTCCACCCATCTAGCTGCAAGAGGCTTTTCTTGCCATCTCTTTTCCTTGACTGCAGTTTTATGCCATTCCAGTGCAGCCTTCTTGAGGTGCCTCTTTATCTTATCTCTAGGTAAATCTGCTCCATCTGTGTTGTCACAACACTTGGGGTGCAGAAATTTCAGGTCAAGGGTGATCCCCAACAGGCTTTTAGCCAGGTGGCCGTCCGGCCGTCTTTTGGAGGGCCACTTTTAGAAGAAATTCAACAAAAATTCATTTAATCTCTTATACTTTTATGGGAAAAGTGCCTCCAGGACGGCCAGTTTCCAATGTCTGGCTGAACGTTCTAGCCTCTTTGACGAGCGACTGATGACCTTGATGTGCCACATTCTCTTCAAATGCCCGCACCAGGCTCATGGTAGAATCCTCATTACTATACAGCTTAATGGCTGGCTTGATCTTAAGTCATCTTGTACTCTTCCTCTACTGATCTCACTCCACATCCTCCCAGAGCCCTTGGCAGATAGAAAGTCACTTTCAGCCATAGTGGATGCTTGCCACCACTCTCGCACACGATCTTCTGTGCCTGCCTATTGATGTTGCGCAAGTCTGTCAGACACCAGTGTTGGGACTACATAAGATATGACAACACTGGCATGGCAAGCTGATTGGGCTCTTGAACTCTGTTACCGTATTATTATTATTATTATTATTATTATTATTATTGTTCACTGTACAACTGACGATTGGATAGTGTCTCATCTGAAACATGTTTTCATTAAAAAATGAACTTCAAAACATTGTGCTTTTTAAATCGACAGGAATTGTAAAACAGTGTTCTTTTAATACTTGTAGAATAAGATGCTTTTTTTTTAAAATTATTATTATTATTATCATTATAATTATGACAATATGAGTAGCATCACAGCAAAGCTGGAAAGTTTCCAAATATGACATTGAGCCCCATCCTGTGACCTGATGGGCTCTTTGGCCATTCACAGGTCAGTTTCCAATGGAAGACAGCATTATGCTGTCAACTTTGATGAAAAATAATATTAATGATACCGGTATTACCAACTGTTACAGTCAAAGACAGCCAAGCGTTACTATTGTTAATGGGCTAATGAATTCATTAATGCCAAATTGATTCTGTTCATGGATTCAATAATCTGTCCATGAAATAAATAATCCAATGTTCAAATTGAGCCTTGATTCAAAACTCAAATGTAGACTGGTTTAATGAAAACATGCCTTACCAAATATGGAAGACAAATCAAAGCATGGGCGATTCCACCAACAGATATTTGCCGATTCTTTTGAACAATAGTTGTGAATATTTACAAAAGAACCAGATTGATATTACTTATCGGTAATGGTCAACAATTTTGTTGACCCATCACATTGTTACCTTGAAATCCTTGATATATCATTTTGCACTGAAACCCAGATTGTTTAACTCAATAATTTCTTTTCGAAAAGCCCCAGACAGAGCCTTCCCTGTCTTGTACATACATGGCAAACTGTTTAGTCTGTCCGCCATCTTTTCCTTAAACGAGGAAGAGCTGGAACTTAGTATAGATAAATGGCAAGGCTTTTGTTCATTAATCCAATCGACATTTGAATCTCGAATCGAGGTTCAATTTGATGAACGGATTGTTGAATCCATGAACGCAATCAATTTTACACTGATGAATTCATGAGTCTGTTAATGACAGGAACGCTTTGTTGTCATTGACTGTAAAAGCATTGCTAAAATGGTAGAGCATAACCAATGATCATGAGGGAAAACATCCACCACACAACTAACTGTGAGGATAAACTATCATTATTTGAACTCACAAGTTTTATTCTTCCAGCAGGAGTTCTTCTTCTTTCAGCCATAAAAGAGGTAGCAGCACAAAGTGCTGACCCTACCCCTTTCGAAAGACAAAGGCTAGGGTTAGCCCCATGCTCCAAAAGTGTGTCTACAGCCTGAAAATAAACAAAAGAAATTAAGAAATACAATTACTGTTGCTTTGCAAAGTTACTTTGTAATGAGCACTGGCAAACTGCATTCAACTTCATATCATGTAAATTATGGTCATTTTGAAGATTCAAAGATTCACATTTAAAGTGCAGTGCAAATTTGAATTTTGTGAAAAAGCCATCTTGTTGCCTCCATTGCTTTTACAAACCAGGCCTCAGAATCACATTACAAACAGCAATCTTGCCATCTTGCAAAGTCTTAAATTTGCTTATTACATAGTAAAAGCTTTACTCTGTGGATGTAACCATTCAAATACATCTGACACTCTTTCATTATAAGTATTATATTATTATTTCATTTTAGTTTCTTTTGTAGATGTACAAGAGGAAATAAATTTAAACAAATTACTTACATTTTTTAGTGACGACCTACCAGATCATTTCCACTACAGATTGCCAAAGAAAGTGCAGAGTGTCCCTCACACAGCAAGTCAGGATCAGCTCCATATTCCAACAAAAGGCAAACTACAGCACATGATACCTGCGAGTACAATGTATATGACCATGCAATGTTACAGGAGAAAGTCAAAACAAAAGAACAGAGAAAAATAACTTCATATTTGGCACTAGATTTATTGAAAAGATTTATTGAAAAATTGATTGACGAAAATTTTGTCAATTAAAGTTGCTGAATGACAAGTTATTCTTGTAGGGCGCATAATCATCTAAAAATTCACCAGTAACGGAATGACTTTGGTGGTTCATTAGGTCTAAATTAAAGTCACCCATTATATAACATATCTTATTTTCTTTGAAATCTTACTTAATAGCTCATTGGTCATTGTTAAGAATTCATCAACGTTTTGGTTTAGCAGCCTGTAAATCACACCAGTAACAATGTTCTTTCCCTGGGGCTTAACAATTTCAATAAACAAAGAATCTGTGATGTTTGGCTCTGAAAAATCAAGATCGCATCAAAATTTAAAATCAAATTGCTAAAAAAAAACTGTAACCGTAGATGTCAACTGACTGCGACAAATCATTAATATTTTAACCAAGTGTCGGAAATACCAATGAAAGAAAATTTTAACTTTACATTAAATAAAAGATCTGTTAATTCGCTTGCATTACATTGTAGGCTACGAATGTTTAAATGCAGTAGAGAAAAGCTGTCACGAATATGCAAGTCTTCACCGGATACTCTTTAAATTGATCTTCAATAAAATACTCACAGACATTGCTAAATAAATCACTAAGATTGGTGTCAGGGACAAGGTCAAATAAACGAACCAGATTTGTTCTAATATTGTGGAGCAAAGGATTGAAACTTAAACTAGTCAATCTATCAGCATCATAGCAAACAGGACCATTTTGCATTTCATAAATTGCCAGGTTGAAGTCGGCGTCTTCAAGGTCATTAAAGGGAAATGAAGATTCCAGAAAGACAGACATTTTCAATGTGGGGGAAAACAGAATTAAAACATAGATGAAAAACAACGCGAAAAATAACAGTAAGAAATGAATAACTTAGCCGTTCTCGACATTAGGTCTGTCTCTTATAACCAGTTTATCTAACACAAAACAAGCGATCCTCCCGGCTCTCTTGGCTGCTTATATACTTGCATGTTGACTTTCTCTTTTCTCAAGGGTTGCTGGAGATAGGTATTCTTTCACAAATATACTATCAGGTTTAATTCTTGTCTGCAATTATCAATGTGGGCTTGTTGCGTGATTTGACACTTGGGGGTTAGTCACGATAATTATCATAAATAGTCATTCATGTAGAGCTGCATTTACAATCTCAGTCATTTTTCAAGGGGTCTGAAGTTTTGAGGTCTGAGTTTTCAAGGTCTGAGGTCTGAAGTCTGAAGTTTCAAGACACCCGTCACAAGGGCTTTGACTTACCTTGTCATCGTCCTCCCGTGAACATGCTATATGAGCTGGTGTCCTGCCATTATCCTCTGAATCAAATGCAGTGTCTTTTATGTCAGGATCCGCTCCAGATTTAAGAAGAAGCTTGGTGATCTCAACACCTGTTTCATCTGGCAAAGCTACAGCAATATGAAGAGGTGCAATCCCTGATTGCTGGAAAAGAAAAAACACGTCATGTTTTTACATATTACAACCTGCAATGTGATAAATGTCTTTAGTTATCAAGGATGACTGAGAAAAAGAGTTAACAAGGAAAACTAGCCCTAATTAGCCCTTAAAAAAAACAGACATCATTTCTAGCCACATGTACAGCAAAGTGTTTGTTACCTCTTCAGATAACTTGGCTGATGTGTCAGCTCCCTTCTGGAGTAAAATTTCCACAGCAGCAGTATCAGCAGCTTTCACAGCAAAGAAAAGAACTGGCATTGGAAGAGATGAGGCATTAGGGTCAGCACCTCGTTTAAGCAGAAGACGAACTGTTGCTTCAAGATGAGGACGTCTGAAACAAATAATAAACGTTACTTGCTGACATGCACACTGCCAAGCATTTTCAAAAATTTTAAGCAAGTCTAATGACACAAGATAAAGTTATATTCTTACTACACTTTTACACACTCTACCCTGCTTTATTATACTGCAGTGTATATTAGGTGACTATTTTCTCAATTTGGGTAGAGGTAGAATAGAAAAGAGAAGGGTGGAGAGGAGAGGGGAGAAGAAGAGAAAAAAGAAGAGGACAATAGAGTGGGGTAGAGTAGGGTACATGTACCCTATGTGCAGTGTACATAATCAGATCACAATGGACTGCAACCTTCACAGCACCCCCCTCCATTTACACAATTTCTCACTATTTTAAATTCCCCAAGCTATTTACACTCTCGATGACCCACCAGGTGAAAGAACAGGCAAACTTTTTTTACCACAAATACAGACATAGTAGTGGGCCAGTATGCTAATACTTTACCTTTGAACAGCTAACAATGCTTGCTTGTTTTGTTCCAAGCTATTTTCACTATGCACATCATCAGCTGATTCTGATGGCTGCCTTGTGCTGCTGATTGCAGTCATCATACTGAATAGAGATGGGTCTGTTATGCTGAGTTTGTCAGTTTTATCCCCCATCTTCTCATGTCTCAATGATAAATTGCTGATTGGTGTTAGCATCCCTGAGTCCAAATGATTGTCAGCACCATCTTCCATAATTCTTTTTGTTCTTTGAACATTCATATTGTTCACAACACCATTTTTATTTAAATCTATCTTAGTTTTTGCAGTATTGTTTAAATTGTTCTCTAGTTCACCACTCTTCGCATCCTTACATGTATCTCCAAATGTCTGGCCAGCAAATTCAATAATTGTGTACGTCCTTTGATTATCGGTATCAACTTGATTGTTCTCATTTTGATTGCAATTCTCTACACATTCATCTTCAGAGTTTTCCTCTGCACCCTCTCCAGACTCCCTGTTTATTTCTAACTTATCACCTTCCACCACAACACTTTGGCGGTAATTCCTATGTACGTAAGTTCCTTTTTGACGATCTTCCTGTATACAATTGAACAAGTTCTCTTTGGGTATGTTTTCAGCAATGTTATCCTTCCAAGTGTGTTTTGTGTAGAACAATACATGGCATGCTGCTAGAACAGACAATCCTTCATCATTTAACTTGTTCACATTGGCACCACTGTCAAGCAGACAGTTTATGACATCTCGGTGGCAATTTACCTTAAGAAAAAAAAGCCAATTGTTTAAAGCAAACAAAACAAAGCACTCAAAGTGAACTTCCCTTGTCTCCTTAACAAAATCCGTCAAAAAGCTGCAGTACAAACACTCTTTGTATCTAATTTTGAATGATTAGGCTTGGGAGACAAAGGGATCTGAGAATCAACCTAGGTTAAACATTTTTACCTGAATTTGATTTTTACCTGCAACATGTATGAAGCTATTGACAAGGTGCTATAATCTGTAGTACCTGTCAGGGCTAAAGACCTTGTTTTTGACCTTGATGAAACTCAATAACAGTGAACTCTGATAGACAAATACATGTAAATAAATAAATAAATAAGGGTTGTACAACACTAGTCTGTTGTGGATGACATGGCACAGATGTAAAGTTATTCCAAAACTCTGTACTTACTGAAGCAGCTAGAAGTGCAGTATATCCAGTTTTGTCAGCAACATCCACATGAACAATCCCAGTTTCAATCAACTTTCTAACTTTAAAGCAGTCACCTTCAGCTGATGCTCGCAAAAGTTCCTCGGACGCCTGCTCAACAGGTCCTTTGGGACCCTTGTCACCACGAATACCTTCTAAAATGTCTGAGTATGAAAAGGAATTTGGAATTTGAGACAACAGTTTATCATAGTCAATTCCCTCAAAGTCTTGT
This sequence comes from Galaxea fascicularis, assembly GCA_948470475.1. Taxonomy (NCBI): domain Eukaryota; kingdom Metazoa; phylum Cnidaria; class Anthozoa; order Scleractinia; family Euphylliidae; genus Galaxea; species Galaxea fascicularis. The sequence goes on along the minus strand of OX419344.1, from coordinate 25,640,276 downwards.
ACAGAAGGAGTGGAATTCCTTACACTCTCCTTTGCACTGTTAGCTCGCCTCACTTTGCCTGATAGCATGTTTCCAGCATTCACATTGTAATTTGAGTAGTGTTGGAAAAGAAATGCACTGTCCATAACTGAGCACAGTTTAATGAGACGTTCACCAGACCAAAGACCAACATCTTGTTCATTGTTAGAATATGTCATCACCCCAGGACCTTCTCGTTCATCCCGTCTGTATACTCCCTGTAAAAATAGTTGTCACAACAATTAAGTACAACAGGATTGAACTCTCAAAACTACCAGTATTGACTTATTGTGTATACCACCAACACAGTGTTTCTACTGATTCTTTATGCATTGAAAAAATAAAAAACTGATTACACTTTCAGTTTATTATATTATAGTTGTCGTATTTTATTTGTTCGGCCCTTGCATACTGACAACATACTGATTTAGCCATCTGTGTGTAAAATAATATCTTTGTTATCTATAGAAACCAGAATACATGGTTGTAAGCCGCACTTACATGTACTTTTAAAAGAAAGTATGCGTTAAACCGTTTAAGGATAAAAATTAGTGAAAGAAGAACAATTTTCAATCAGAAAATTTCCCAAGGGGTGAGGATTGGGCATGGGTATTTCCAGAACAACACAGTCGCCAATAACAGTGTTTAACTGTTTGAAGCAGAATTTTGAAGCAGAATTCAAGTGTCAGTTACTTTTAAGTGCATTTAAAACCATGCTATTAACCAAAGTAAGCTGCCTGTGGGTACACACCTCAAATTTGTTTCCACTGGGAAAAGTGAACGTTCCGAAGCCTTCCTTTTTGTCATTCTCAAAGTAGCCTTCAAATTTTGTGCCATCTGGCCAGGTATAGACTCCTTTGCCATGTTTCCTGTCACGGTAAAACTCTCCACTGTAACTCTAAGAAAAGTAAACCAAAAGAGTTTACAACTACAGATTTTTTTCCAGGTTTATTGGTCTCCTTGATTGGATGCAATGCTAACCAAAGTTACCCGAAATAAAAAGACTGCATGTGGTAATTTAGTACTTCTACTTCAGATGCTAAACCAGTATATGAAGCAATGAGGAGTGCAGAGGGCTAATCCATCACCACATGCAAAATATTATTCTCCTCTGGATAGGGTGCTATAGTCCATGAGAACACCTACCATGAATAGACAGGCTGAGAGTATTTACTACAGTCGAACCTCGATTATCCAGACCTCAATTATCCGGACTATTCGATTATCCAGACTTTTTTCTCTGGTTCCAATTTTTTCATGAATATTAATTAGTTGTGATCTTGAAAACTCAAAGTCGCCAAAAGCCCAATACTCCTTTCAAAAGACTGTTGAAACAGTGTAGTATTCTGTGCGCTTTTCAAAATTCGCAAGTGCAACGAGACAAAGAAATATTATAGTGCGTTCAGCTGATATATACATACAGGCTGTGTAGATTTCACAATTAAAATGATGTTTTCTTTGCTGTATACCTTTTGCTTACATGTCTATCTCATTAATATTCACATTTTCGATTATCCGGGCTCTCGATTATCCGGACTATTTACCGAGGTCCCGATGAGTGCGGATAATCGAGGTTTGACGGTACTCCCCACTGGATGGATGCCCACAGTCTGGCAAGGACAACAACTTTTCAGAACAAGCCACATAACAAAGGATATTGTTATCTAGCTAGTGTTTTACCTGCTACAGCGTGCCCATCCATTGGCTAGTTCATGGGCACATGACATCTAACAATTAAACTGTTTACCGCCAAATGCCATGAGCAGAAAACTATGACATCAAACGAGAAACAGTTCACTGTTACCCACGAAATGTTGACCACAGTTGCAGGTGATCAGAGCGTACAGTTGAAGGTGACCTGATGTTGTTGCTGGAATCTCAGCTGGTTTTTCAAAATTTGTCTTTGTTTTTGTTTTCCACCGGTTTGATCCATTTGTTTTGCTATATAACAAATCCCTTAATGACTGGTCCCTTCCGGAACAGTGAATTTTGTTCCCCTCGAATCTCAATGTTTCCATTGACTTCGCCTTGGGAAACATTGAGATTCTTGGGAAACGAAATTCACTGTTCCCTAAGGGACCAATCAATAAGTGTTATTATTATTATCTCACTTTTTTGTTAACGAATAGAAGACATTATTTTCTAAAGATAACTCGCGTGTATCAAACAGTCTTAACTTAACAGTGTTCAAAATGTACATTTAAGACACTTTTCGATTGAGGTATTATCTGCCTGCCAATCATACATAACTGAAAAAAAAACTGTGAGCATAAAGCTTAAACAAAAATTATCTCACAAAAAGCTGAGTGTCAGCAAGAAATACATGATTGTAGCATAATTATGGCTCAAGAACTTTATTTGTAATGAAACGTTCTAGAATATGTTTATGTGTTTATTTCTTTTCAGAGAGCTTTGAATTCATACGATTTGAACACGTTACAGTTAATCGATCATCCTAAACCATTACTGGAAGTGACTGATCGTTTCTGTTCTGTTGTAGTATTTGTTTGACTCACCTCTCCGTCCGGCCAGGTGAGAGTTCCAACACCATGTCGAAGGTCTCGCACTAAAGCCCCTTCATATACAGAGCCATCTGGCCAATACTGCCTTCCACAACCATGCCTTGTATTGTCCACATATTCTCCATCATAACAAGCTCCACTGGGCCACTTAAAAATCCCTTTGCCACTCTTTTTAGTTCCTTCTAGTTCACCATGATAAACAGCCCCGCTCTTGTACTCGCGGCGATATTGACTGGTGTTCAATCGAAGAACTCGGGTCGAAGTAGAAATCTTTGTGCCCCTTTGCATTCTTCATAAAAAGCACACAATCAGGCCTTTCCGATTGTAATACAGCTTCCGAAGCAAGGGCTAAACCTACCCTCAGTCGAGTTTCAGTGTTCTTCAAAACACTGGTTGCTCATCTGCGACTGCAAATGGCATGTCTTTGTAACCATGTTGCTAAGTCACCAAATATGGGCACCTATTGTCAAGGATAAAAACAAACTAAATAGAACGAAAAACTGGGAGAAAGAAAAAGACAAAAGCAAAGCGCTTGTACTATATTTATAATTATTTCCAATTTTCTTATTCAGTTACAAAAGAAATAATAAACATCTATGTTAGGCACCTAATTATCACCCGTGCAAGGAATGATGACTCATTAGAGACACCAGGGCTTGGAATGGGTATCCTGACCCCAAAACAGTCATCTAAACAATCAGCTTCGGTACTCTCAAAGATTTCCCCAGAAAAGCCTTACAAATTTTCCTCAAGCAATTTCAGAAGAGTACTTTCATGCTGGGTATTTTCAAATTAGCGTTGGTTATGGTCGTGTCATCAATATCACCATAATTTTATTATTTGTGTTCTTCTTCTCATTATTATCATTACAGTTTGATTCCTATAAAGCAGCCACCTTTAGAGAAATGAATAGTGGCTGCTTAATTGGGGCTGGCCACTTAGTAGAGGTAAAGAATAACAGAAAAACCCTCATCAGGACTTGATCACTGGCCATCTAACCCAGTGGGGGGACTCCAGATTTCAAGTGATGCAGATGATAGAATGAGGGCAAAAATCTAACTTCAAAAAAATCCCTTGGGCTTCCAAAAAAAATAAAAATATACCTGGACCAAAAATTAACCCTAAAAATGAAGCCCAAAATGGATTAAATAATACAAGACAAAATAGCCATTAGAAAGTGAACCAGGTGGCCGCAATATGCCGGCACTACCCCTAGGGAAATACCATGAATCTTTTGAATACTCAAGTCACATAAATAAATACTTGCCAAATTTTCCCACCCAAAAAAGTCCTGGAATTGAAATTTTAAATCCCCAAAAAATCCTTTGATCATCCCCGTCAATTGAAATCCAGAGTACCCCCTTGTGCCACCTAAAATGGGGTGGTCATTTAATAAATGGCTGCTTAATAGGAGTTTGACTGTATTTAGCCTTATCACGAGAAAAGATAAATCACTGAGGGATAAAATTAACCAGCCATATCATAAGTTCAGTTCTTTTAGTTCAATAATACAGTAAATGCTAATATTATGGCAATTCCCTTTCTTCAAGTTTTCTGTGATGTGCAGCTGCTCTTAGCTACCAACCCAGGTACAGGTGGTGAAAAAAAAAATGGAGTGAAAACTTTTGGCAATGAATAGACAGATGGAAAACCACAATTTTCGTATTTAGCTTGAGATGTTTCCCAAAAATTGACCTTTTCTTGGCTGAACTATCTGTCTGTATAGGTCTATACAGGATATTGCTATCTATCATTGTCTTTTTTCCCACTCACCCAAACAAGCTCAGAGTTTAGTTTCAGCATCCCAACTCAATCCTTGACAGAAGCAAAAAGCCATGCCCCTAACAGTAGAGTATACCCTTACAGGGCTGTCATTAAGGGCTGGGTGCCAGGGATTATCCCCTCATACTTTGAGGTATATCCCCGCTACTTTGATCTAAAACCAGCATGTTGACTTCACTACAGCAACCTAAATCCCCGGTTATTTTTTTGTACCAATATATATCCCTTCCTACTTCAAAAATTAATGACAGCCCTGCCATTATGAAATTTATTAAAGACAGCAATGTTTAACTAAAAAACATCCAAAGGTAAATATTAACCCAAAAGAGTCTTATAGTTGCAAAAATATATATTATTATATATTGTGCGTTTAAGAACAAAGGATCTTCACAGTAATCCTGGCATCAAGAATATCCCTGTGTGTTCCCCAAATCTCAGGGGGCAAACAAGGCAACCAACAAATAATTTAAAATGATCAAAATTCACTGCTAGGCTAGACACTCCTGTCATTTATCCTCTTGGTCATGCACCTTCACAGATTCCCCTGTCCTTGATATTTACACTGGGAGGTAGTCAATATCTATAACACTTAGAACTTTATCCATAACTTTAATTCCTTCTGTATCATCCTGATTTATTTGTAAGTTGGCAAAATGGTTCCTCAGATGCTCAAGAGCCTTCTTATTCAAGTTATTGTCTTCGCGTTCTATTTTCAGTTCTTTATTCAGTCTATCAATTTCTTGATGTAATTTTGCTTTTCCAAGTTGGTGCTGTTGTTCTAGGAAGTACTCACACCTTTTTATATTTTCCTCAAATTCTCTTTCCTTTCTGTCCAGTCTCGACTGAAGATGTTCGTTGTGGAATTTCTCACTATGAAGCTCTGATTTTTTTTGGTTCAATGTCTCCTCAATTTCACTTTTCTCAGATTTCAGTTCTTCACAATCCTGTCTGGTGACTTTTAGGTTAGTGTGATATCTTCTCACATCTTCCTTCAGCGCTCTGTAATTCACTTTCAACCGTTCATATTTCTTTTTAAGAATAAGTGACCTGTTTTTCATAACGTCATTTGCTTCGGCCACTTCCCTATACTTCTCTTTCCACACGTTAACCTCGTCTTGTGCTGATTCCAACATGGTGGCGAGTTGGAGATTTTGCATTTTAGCCTTTTGAAGAAACGTTCGAAGTGTTTTCAACTCTTTTTCATTCCATATACACTCATCCTCGCCCTTTCTTTGTGTTTTTATCTCCTGCTTCCTTTGTCTTTCAGGTCTGACACTGGAAACATCCTTTTTCTCCCTATGTTTTAACTTCAATTCTTTATCTCTCAATTTCTTAGTTTTTTCTTGTTCAAAATAAACTTTCCGGTACACCTTGTCAAGGCTATTGAATTTTTCATTCTCTGTTTCAACTAACCCTGGGTTATGTAGCATCTCCTCGACACTTCCAAACTGGAATTTAGGAGGGAAAACCTCTGCTACCCAGTGATCCGCCATCTTGAATACAAGAGGTGTCAGGCGTGACTTGCATCGCTAAAAGAGAAATAAAAGGGGACTAGGAACGAGAGAGGGGGTTTGGGCGGGATTACAGAGAAAACAGCGGGATTCGGGATAAAATCCTTACAAGATGCGTCTGTTTGGCGGATAAAAACAACAAATCATCCAAACCTTATCTCAGGGAGCTAGGAGGATCAAAATGAAGATGTTGACCGGTGGAGAAAAGCTGAACGAATGGGCCTAAGATCGATGACGGTAAAATCGATTGCAAATGCTGTTTGAACTCTTTCATGATTGTATGCAACCGTATATTACCGTAATGTGTCCTTTCGCAAAGACAAAACAGCTGTCGATGGGTACTACTCCTTTGATAATGTGTACAGTTCCAGCCATGCCACGAAGCTGGAGTTGTGTGCTTTTTGTTTGAGGCGGCAGAACTGCCTCAGGACCTTACAAATCGATGAGGCATACAATGTAAACACAACTTTAGTTTAATCCACAGAAATTCATGTACGCGCTGTCCATCGCTGCTATTGATTTTCCTTGCAAACGATTCCTTGTGAACAATGTCTTGATTCGGTGATACGATAATGCGATGTGAACGTGATAGTGCAATATAAGCTTAACTGATGCGATACGATGCGATGCGATGCGATGCGATGCGATGCGATAAAGAAAAATCTGTGTCCTTGTTCCGTTATTGACATAAACCTTAGTCCTTAATCCGTTCCTTGATTCCTTTTAACCGTAGAACGTTCAACTTAAAAACTAACACAGCGAAAAGCGTTCCGAAAAAAGGTACAACTAGCGTGGTCATCCGGGACCGCTCGGTCCCAGGCCACCGCAACGTAAGTTTCTGTCATGTCACGCAGTGTCACGCGCAATGCTGCCGTGACATTGTTGTCTTGTCTGTCAGTAAAACAAATTGTCAAATATATATATTTTTTTAATTTGCTATGAAAACAGGGGGAATATCAAGGATCATACAGTCAACTCTCTCGTAAGCAACCATCCTTGGTGCAAGACAATGTGGTCGCTTACGGGAGGTGGTCGTTTACGTGAAAAAACAAAACAAAACAAAACTGAATCGGATTAACTAATTACATATAGATATTACCCTTTTAGGTAAAATTAGGCAGCACTGGCATATTTCACATCGAATAACGCCTGGAAAATCCGAAACTACTGTTGAAACTATGTATACTAAAATTTTGATACTGATCACTGTACCAGTTCTTTTTAGCAACGGATTTAATCATAGCCATCATTTTTGTATGTAAACTATTATTAGCACTTCTGGTGAGCCCTATTAACGGATTTTCTGTGACATTTGAGTGAGGATTTCTGACAATTATACGTGATCAGTTATGTTGGGTAGTCGCTCACTGGAAACAGAAAACAAAAGAAAATGCCAAATTTCTGTACTAAAGAGTGGTCGCCGTCGCTTAAGAAATCTGAGTAGTGGAAGCTTACGAGAGGGTTTCTAAAACAGTATTTGACTGAGAAACAAAACGGTTATTTACAACTGGTGGTCGCTATGAGAAAGTTGACGGTATCCGAAATTGAGTGGCCTAGTTTGGTCAAAAAACGGTTTAAGACCAATCGCAAACACCCTGTTAACAATCGCGGAGACTATCTTTGGACATTCGTTGAGCGTGGTTGATTGTTTTCTTCACGAGTAACAGAAATTTGCACCAATAGAAAGTTATTAGAACATGGACTTGAAATGATCTCTAGGTAGTGTTTTATAGATATAGTTCTTAATCTCATGCAACCTGTAGATTACAGCAATAAATGACGCATGGATGCACTGATGAACAATACGAGTTTGTCATTTGCTGGTAGGTGGAGAGATTAAAAATTGAATAACTTGATTGTTACCCTCTTAAAAAGAAAAACTTTGACGAGGCAAGTATTTGAGCAGTAGAACGCTTTGTATCAAGTTGTACTGATGAAATAAAGGCTGTGTCAAAACCCTCCACTGTATCAAGGTTGCTTGTTATTGTTGCGAAGACTAAGAAGGACAGTTTGTTCTCGTGTCTTTTGAAATTCGACAGTTTGTACTGTTGGTAGGTTTTCTGCTTGCAATCAATTGACGATTGTGTGTAAGAAGGGAAAGCATTATTAACAGGGAAAGCAGCCAAATAACAGGGATTTCAAACGTCAGTGGGTGAGGCATACGGAAATCAAATAATGATGTAAAAACTAACCTACTATCAACAAAAATGTAAAATTCGCGAACTTGATCCTTCGCTTCCTGATGTGAAAATGTATACTAGGAGGTTCAAAATATTTGAACTCTATTGCCGTGCACTTTTACATTGTAGACAGACTGCCTGTGCTGGAAGAGAATAATTCCTTCCAACCAGTCATAAATAAATTCAATTAACCAGCTATGTCTTTACCCTGCGAACAGCTTGTTCTCTCGGGAAGCGCAGGAGAAACCAACTGCTCACAGGTTAACATGTCTTCAGTTGTATATCTCAAACACTTGAGAAATGAGCTCGTTTGGCAAGGGTATTGATTTTTGCTTAGCCACATGGATTTATTCAAAGAAGAATATTAATCATCCCAGCAGTAACTTCTACTCTTTTTCTTCTTTTTGTAAAATTACACTTAATTACCGAATCCTTAAAATGTGTGTAAATACTGAAAGACTGGCTAAGTTTTGAACAATAAAGCGCCGTACAGTTAAACGCTGAAGAAACTCGCAACTTACACCTCTTTGCCAATGCCAATTTTTCAATAAAGCTGGCGTACGTTTGTCGAACGTTTTTCCCTGGCGATAAAAGAAGTCTGCGAACAGATGATACAAAAACTAAAAAGAAAAAAAAAAACATCCAAGTGGCGAAGTAAGTATAGGATGTCCCATGCATTCAGTTCACAGACACGCTTGAAAGGTTTTTCATTTAAAAGTGTGAAAATATAGGAGTCGGTTAAACCTTTGTGCGGCACCAGTGCTTTTCACAGGTGTCTGTATTTCCCCTATGAAGCTCACTGTTACGCATGCACACATGACTATTTTGTATTGTTCACATCATTACATCCAACATTTACAGTACTGAATCAAATTTAGAGGGATGTAATTTTCCTGTTACACTGATCTCTTTCGCAATGAACAATTGTTTGAAAGTAAGGCTTTTTACCACAAAATTGTGGTAAATTTTGATCCTGTTTAAAAACAGATCGAGATAAAAAAGCAAACGAGCTTAAAACCACACACGAGTCATTCACCTATTACTCAACCTGTTTTTTGTCTTCGAAGCAGATTATTTCTTATGCCATTTTTTAGTTAACGTGATAATTTTCTAGACAACTGTTAAATCTTGGTTTAATTTGCTAAGTGGGATATTCGTATTTTCATTGTTATTCTAGTTAACCATTCTAAACTACATTTGAAAGACTGAACACTTTTAAGAAACGCATGAAAGTGCTGTGCAACAATTTTCATTAATTTTCGTTTTACTAATCGTCCTCAGTCCAGCACAAAATCACCCTCTGTTGCATAACACATTCCAAAGTAACCCGCGGCCACCCCTTACAGTCTGCTCGACGTTATCAATACTTTTCTGACGTTCATATATGGTAAACGTTATTTCAATTTGTGCAAACCTCAAAACAATTTATCTATGTTAACGAGGTACGTTTTTCTCGTTACCTTCATATTAGAACCAATTAAGATCCTCGACAACGAGAAATTGGAAGCTCATCAGTAAAGTCAGTACTAGACAACAGTTAAGATTTGATACTGTTAACTTCATATGATACACAGTTCAGGATCAGTAACCACGTAAGTGTGTGTTGTTTTGTGTTTTGTGGTCGGGAGTTGTTTCCAGAACAACATAGACTTCCTTGAAGACATTTCTAGTCATTTAAAAGAAATGCAAAACAAAGGGGTTCAACACATGGCGCCCAAAGTGTTAGACGCGGAATGGTGAAAACATGCAACGAAACTGCGTACTGTTCTATTAAAGGTTCGGTACGTTTGAGAGGAACTTGGAACATCTAATTTTTAATGTGTATTTCCCCTTCCTATAATTTCATAAATTGACTACGTTCAACTATTAATTCGTCTATAATTAAAGACCAAAACCAATGTTTTTGAAGCATTTTGAGTAATGATTTTGTTCAATATCGCCTTGTCAGTTTCCGATGCCAAATCAATTTACCCTGAGAACTTATAGTTAATTAACCAAAGGATATCCAAAGTCACGACCAATATAAATAATTTTGTTAAATAACTCCGCTGTAGCTTTACAAATAACGCGATTTGAATATGGCCAGCTACAAGGAAATACAGGATAATAAAATTAATTTCCTTTAAAACACGTTTTAAACAGATCTTTTATTTATTCGTACTTTGAGTTTTTTCTGTCAAAGTACATTCTCTCTGAGTATGGTACCCTGTTAACAGACGTTAACACTATTCCAGATAAAAGTTCTTTTCATCGCTGAAATACTACGTAAAACGAAGTGCTCCCAGCTTTCCTACGGTCTCCATGGTGAGTTCACTTTGTTCTTTTGTTTAATCCTAGGCATTACTTCTTACGAAATAAATGGCAAAAGAGTAATCAATATTTTGAGCTTGACACAAAATGTCGATAGCATATGAAATAATAAATCTGCTTAGAACAAAAGATTCTTTCAATACAGTCTCCATGGTACCATGACAAGATATCATTTTGAGTGTTCTTTGCTTCTGCGCTTCTACATGGTCAATTTTAAAGTAGAATTTATCTGGAAGTGTGTATGAAAAAGTTTGGCGATTCAGTGAATAGATAATAAAAATTACAGCCAAGAAAAAAACCAAAGCGGTCCTCTTTGACAACGAAAAGAAAGCTTTTAGCATATGTATTTTACAATTATTTCTATGAGTGTTAAAAACACAAAAAGCGAAAAAAAAAGGCAAACAGAAATTCGCAGGTCGAGAAAAGTTACTACTGATGTTGCAATTTTGACGCGCAAATTTTATGTGGACATCTTCAATCTTTTCAAACGACCGCTGGGTGTTTTCAGTGTCATAAAATTATTTGGATATATCACCTTTTAAAGTTATTCAAATCTTACTTCGGAGAGTGTCGCTCTAAAAGCAAAATCAGCAAGGCTTAGAAGCAGAAATTAATTAATCGCGCCGTCTATTGTGAACGCTCAGTCCTCAAATGCAGACTGGAAGTGGACACAATTACAGGACGCGACTTGCTGAAAACTATCCATCCAAACAGGTCATCATCAGTCAGAGTTCGATTTCCAGGTAAACCATCGTCCTTGTTCAATCGATTTTACTTTTACGTTTCTGTACTGTTCAAGAAAATAAAAAATGTACTTCGCTGAAGCCATAATTTGTGGTTTGTTTGGTGATTAAATAAACAAACCCCAAGTAAATGCCTAACTGTTGTAGTCAACCATGTCACAAGTTGTTTAAAAAAGATTTCTTGACAGCCACAGAAAATATCTTCTACTGTTTGCCTTCTTGTGGGTGGAATCTCTGAAACTATAAGGGTCAAAATGTCATTTACTGGGCGTATTTTAAAGTGAAAGCTTGAATAGCAATGATTAGTTTCCTGGCGATGTGGGTAGCGTTTAGTTGGTTAATTACGGCGAGAAGCACTTAAAGGCAAAACGGAATTATTCATTAGAAGTAGTCTTAATTGCGAAGCCTTAATGTAATCCCCATATAATGTCAGCTTCATCCATAATGGATTGTTTTCAAGTAAAGAAGATGTGAATTTGACTTCATTGTTAGATCGAGAAAAAAGTTTACATTTAAGGTTTACCGATGTTGTGATTGAATAATAAAGTATTTAAGTGCCTCAATGAAGAAAATAAATAAAAAGCGCTTCTTTCAGCATTCGCTTCCTGCTCTCAAAGAGCTTTGACAACGTGAAGTAACATATCCGTACAAATATGGATTGAGGCAGCTGGTCTGCGAAGTCTAGTCCTTTTCTCTTGGTACAATTATTTTTCGCCATAAATACGAACAACTCTCCAATTAGGACACAAAACTGGCGAACAATGTGGAATAATTAACGGGTTGCTTTGTTAAACAATATCGCTCTTTACAACTCGTGTTCTTTCCTTTGTGTGCCACTCGGCTCGGGCATGCGCGCTGTCCCGGAGGCAGGCCTGTGATTGGTCAGTCTTTGGCAGGTGCGTTGCACATTACATTGCTCCTCGAGAAAACCATTTCAGTGTCAATAGAGGTCTTGATGCTGTTCTTGGTTCCCTAACGACAATATTTACTTAGCGTCAAAACGCTGTTTAACTACGATTGAAACATGCCAAAGTCATTCTTGGTCAAGAAATCAGCTGCGTTAACAGCACCGCACAGTAGGAGCACGGAAGGTAAAACCGCTTTTTCGGAAACCTCTGTTTGAAAGTAGCTAAAATCAAGACTTTTGCAAAATATTGTGGCTTGAAGATGTAACAACTATATGTCAAATATGCCCGCCCCAATCCGGCTAATTTCCTAAAAGCGCGTTTCCTCGTCTATCAAAAGTACTAAAACAGCGCTAGCACTTTGGTTTGGAATCATCCAGCCTAAACTTTATGGGTGAGAAAATTAATCATAAACTTTGACAGATTTAGGTGAATGCGTTTCGGCGAGGTTAATGCGCTTCCCTGTGGAGTCTACCCTGAATAGAGTTCACATAACCTGCCTCTTAAAATCAACACACAAATTGGCTCTATCTTCAAGGAAATGATGTCGATTCACTGTACAAGAAAAAATCTGTTTGAAGTAGGGTAACACTATTTCCTCGAGTATTTCAAAAACCGATAATCAAGCCCTTGACGGAATGATTGTTTTCTAAGTGCCATATTACAGTTAAACGCTTGCGTTGTAAGAGGAACGTTTATTTACACGCACAAAAGGTTAGCCGTTTTCCCGTGGACGATATATCAACCTGTGTCAGTTTCTGGTCTCGCAGCGCAAATCAGAAAACTGTGATTAAATTGCTGTTGATAAAAGATTGTAAATGCGCAGATTGCGAGATATCCGTAACGAAGGGTGACCGAAAAAAAAATTTAACAACAACGGAGTGCACAAAGAGTAGTTTATTAATCTCTACCAATTTTTTAGGCTGTAATTTCGTGGGGAACGAGATTCTGCGAACGCACAGCCACGCAACTGAACAGTCTAGCGGAGCAAAGGAAAAACAAAAAATGTGAAACGTCTGATTTTTGAGTAAATGTAGAAACCCTGCCGGGAAAGAGACACAGAAAGGTTCTCTCTTTAATACAGGTGTTTGAAAGTGAACGATTCAAGAAAAGACCCTTTTTAAATATTCATGGATGTTCTGTTTAGTTGTTTGAAATATCGCAGGTTAAATCTTCTGGCGATAAAGGGAAAGTTAAATTAACCTAGTGAAAGAGGTTCCCACCCGTTAAGACATGTGCTTTAGAATAAGAAAGGTAACGAACAACTCGCAGGAAATTCAAACACAATGACAGGAGCATGTGTTTTAGATTTAACCGCTAAATAAATAGGCGAGAAAAAATGTTTTAGTACTGGCGGGAACTTTCATTGAAATCAGGCAACAGACCATAACACCAAAAAAACAAAGACAACGGAGAACTGCTCGATTTTGAACAAAAATACCTTTTTTGTATCTAATTTTTTAGCTCCTCGAATTTTGAAGTATCATTTTTTATTGAACCACAGTGTTTTTCTGTATAAGCTTTGTGTGAAAAATTAACTATTTCACAGCTAAAAGGATTGCCATATACTTCGTGAAATGATTTTGAGTTGTAAGAACCTTTAAACAAAAATAAATAATTAGATTTAGTTCCCTTTGGCTACACTTTTTAACTAACGAGTCTAAAAGTTTCATTTGGGATTTTAAAATTCACCGTACAGGTGTAGATTAAGTCCTGAAGCTCTAGTATTAATTTTACGCGTAAAACTATAACCATTGTCCTCCTTTTCTGTTCGCGGCATCTCAAACGCTGGACTAAGCAACGCATTCAGGTCCTTAAGAATTAATCCATTTAATTTCTTCCCTCCAAAATACAATTGTCTTAAGTAGAACATTGATTTCTTTTTCTTGAATCACTAAGAGTCAGAGGACAAGTTTAAATAAATTTAGTTGCCATTGCCGTACGTTTGTTCGGATGGAACCATTCGACGAGTACAAAATCTTTGTGCTTTGAAAAAAAGAAAACTTTAATTTGCTTGTTTTATTTGAAAAGAGCAATTTGAATGTACATCGCGACTTAAGAATTCTGTTCATTGATTGTGTTAACAAATACAAACAATATCGTTCGTTTTGTATGCACTGATTGAAAACGGTTTTGTTTTGCCTTATTCTTAAAACGCAGCCTCTTCTCAGACAAAAAAGAAAATGGGTACACTGTTTAACATACTGCCGAGTTGCAAAATATGACAATTCAATTTGGTCTCTGAATTCACAGCATACATGACCGCATTATAAAGCGAGCTCAAGAAAACAAATGGATATATTTCAAAACGTTTTGCGATATATTCATTTCTGATACAAGGATTGTACAATAATTGCTTACTTTACAATGTAAATATAATTTAAGTTTTGAATTTCGACTGAAATTATTCTATCTATTCAAGATTATTTTTCCCTTGACCAGAGGTTAAAATTTTCTACCTCTTCTTCGTCTTTCTGACTTTTTTGCGGTGAATTGCATTGTTCAAACTGATCGGGCCAAGTAGTTCCTGTGTTGTTTGAGGAAACAGGTACTCAACATAACAAAAGACCCTAGCCTACTGAAATATTCTTTTAACGACTTCCTTATTTGACTTACTGTTGCCAGAATGCAAAATAGTCTGATAGGCTCGCAGTTGAAAAAAGGTCCTTTGCCATTAATTGACTCAAAAGTAATCGTAGGAAAACAACCACTCGAATCAATGCCGTATATCTACGAACTACCAAAAGAATCACTCGGCTTGCAGGACTGAAGCAAGAGAAAAAAAAAAATTAAGAACAATATTTGATATCACCGATGCAGAAGACTCATTACAGTGAGAGCAATATCTTTCCATAACAGGAACAGAAATTTGGCAGATTTTTCCCCACGCGGTCAATATTTTTCTTAATCTGTCACCCAACTCAAGTCCATTGTAATAAGACGCATTATTTTGGCCCCTCTTGATATGATGTGACTGTGTCTCCATTGTTAGCTTATCACAAATATTTTGAAAACAAGGGAGCTTGTGAAAGTGCTCCGAATTGTAATCGAAATTTAGTTACAAAGAGATATTCATTTTGACAATGGTGTTGCGACGACCTTTTGGGCGATGCTTTTAGTCTTTGTATGTGTTTTCAGTTTGGTTCAGTTAAGTCGCGGGAGTCTGTCTTCGGCAGAATTCTGACATAAAAATGGACCCGAGAAGCAATCAGAAGTTGCAGTTGCCAGTGAAGTTAAAAAAATTAACTACATCTATGTGTTAAACGGTACTTCGCTGAAAACAAACTAAAACTAAATGCTTGTTATTTTCCTTCCTTTCCTTGAGCAACAGGCATGCAATCCTTTTTGACGGATACAAGTACATCGATTGATTCCTTAAAAATCTTGATGCGTCACTTCTAAAATGTATTGTAGATATATAATGAAAAACTGAGTTGTCGTCGTGGACACTGAGAAGCAGGTTTTATTTGCCCTTGAGTCGAGGACTGAGATATCAAGAAAAAAAGTTCAGTAGAACAGACATGTAGCAAATACCCAGATCAAGTACCAGATTGACAGACTAAAATTTCCTCACATAAACCTTTGGTAACCCTAACCTCCGATACATTTTAGCGTGGAAATATCACTTTTTGGTGAATTCTTGGCCATTTATTTTTACTGTTCCTTAAACAGACAGCAAAAAAGAAAAATGGAATAAAACTCAAAGTCTCTCTTTACTAACTAGTTTACAGTTGGTAACAGTCCCACTTCGCAAATTTGAGTCTTCCAATCAGTTGTAAAATGGTACCGGGCAGGCTACTTGACAAACTGCTGGAGAAAACCTGTAATAGGCCAGCAGAAAGGCAGCGTGAACTGACGTTTAACATTGTAGGATTGATACTCGATTGGCTTATGGAGACATTTGCAGGTGTAGCGACTGGACCTTGAATATTCAGTAGGTTTGCGTTGTTCAATACAAACGTAATTATTTTAAAGAACTCCATGTAATCTTTCTTGAGCACTACCAAACAGCAAGCCTAGCTTAAACGAGTATCTTATATTTGCTTGATTTCCACACACCGTAGATGGCTCCCTTCGCCTTTGGTAAAGTCGTCTTGAGCTACAAAAACCGGACGTGCGAATTGCTTCATTAAATCGCGAAATCCCAGGTTGATTCTAAGACAATCTCGCGGTCGATCCTGAAGATTTTGCAATATTTCAGGTCTCTTTAGTAAAAAAAGCGCCTCCGCTTTAGGCGGTAAATGGACTCTTATCTATCTTAGCTACAGGGTGTAAGGAAGCCAAACTTGATCCACCACGAACAGTAAATGCTATGGTATGTAAAAATTTGGTATGTTGTATCCAATCTCCTCGCGTTGTGTGGTCTTCTTGTGAAGGCTTGGTATGCACTGTTGCTCTGAAGCAGTATGGTTCTCCCCTAAAAGCCTCTTAGGCGAAGTGTTTCTAAGAATTTTCCACTGTTCAGTTTATATTATTGCAAGACGCTCTATCACAAATCGTTTAGATATTGCTCCGCCCTGTTGCATAAGTGACCACTGCTGAGCTGTTTGAGTAGCAATGGGGTCTCCATAAACCTGGTTTATCTCCACTCGCCTGGACTGGCTTTAAGACGATTACAACTTGACCCTGTGATCATTTTTATTTCTTTTAGTAAGAGCTGTGAAGGAGGCAGTGAAGCTCTCCACTTATCAAGATGAGCCAAAGCAAACCCCGCCTAAAGAAGATAACAGATGGGAAGGATGGGAACCGCTAGACATGTCCGAATACGAGACGAGTGTAGCGTCTGTTCACAGTGTTGTTAGAGAATTCCAGCATCAGATGTCCAACTATCCCAGGAATTCTATCTTTTTTCCTCCTACCATAGAGGAAGCATTCCAATCTCCACGATGTGAGTCTACTTCCAGCACTCATGATTCCAGTAAGGACAAAGAAAAGCCATTCAAGTGCAGTGACTGTGTGATGTCATTCACTCGCCCCAGTGATCTTCAACGTCACCTTTTGATCCACAGCAATAGTAAGCCATACAAGTGCGAGGAGTGTGACCGTGAATTCACCTGGTTTGGAAACTTTCAAAAGCACGTGCTCTCACACATGGGCGGTAGTACCAGAGCACCTGGAACTTTGCCTTTCTCAGCCATGTTCACGTTCCTGGCACGGGAGCAAGTCAAAGATCTTTTCATCAAAGACGGTGAAAAATACAGGTGCCGCTTGTGTGCGAAGGATTTTACACGTCTTAGTGGCTTGAAGACGCACATTCGCATGCATACTGGCGAAAGGCCATATGTATGTGAGGTCTGTGCATTTGCCTTTACTACGTCACGTGCTCTTAAGATGCACGTACGCCTGCACACAGGGGAGAAACCGTATAAGTGTGATGAATGCGGACGCGCTTTCACCAGGAGGGACGAGATGCACACCCATATGTACATTCACAAAGGTAAGAAAACATCTATAACAGACTTTTGTGATTAGGACTTCTCTTTACAATTTCAAACACGTCTGTCACTAACTAAAGGAGAGCCATATGACAGGGAATAACCTTGATGTACGTACGAATTCTCCAAATATTTGTGAAAAGAAATGAGGATTTACTGTGAATGAGAATAAGTCTCAAGATGAACCATTGAAATAAAATGCTTATTTGTGTTCACACAGGAGAGAAACCATTCAAGTGTGACATCTGCTCAGCTTCGTTTATTCGCTATGGCCATCTTCAGCGTCACTTGCTGATTCATAGTGATGACAAGCCGTACAAATGTAAGGTGTGTCCCAAGTCTTTCACCCAGTACCGCAATCTTCAGACCCATATGTACAAACACACGGGAGAGAGGCCTTACAGATGTCGGTACTGTCCCAAAGGATTTACTCAATATGGCACTCTACAGGCGCATGAGAGAACGCATACTGGAGAAAAGCCTTTTCAATGTCAGTTTTGCGATAAGGCGTTTATTACATCATCACATCTTCGATGGCACATAAAGACCCAACACAATGCCAAGAAAGATTAAGTTGACCGAACAGCATTTTGCTGATATAACTGGTGTATATAGTGTGCATCACAGATACAAGTATAAAACTGAAAATGACTGTTTGGAAGTCAGTATTGTATGGATGTAACCTTGACAACTAGGAATTTGAATTTAAGGTGCAACTTGACCTGAGCCCTTTATTTGTTTAATTTTGATCTCATTTTGCTCAAAGTCTTTAGTCTGATTAGTTGAATTTCACCAGAAAAATTACACAGTTATGACTGAAATATCAAAACTTGCTTAAAGCTTGTTGAGCTAAAATATCAGAGTGACATGATTTTATCTGTCTCACTGAACCGTCACTCGTATCATGATCTGAGACAGCCACTCACCCTGTATCTACTGTGCGTTTCCAGGCAGTTATGATAAATCTAGATGTAAACAAAACTTAGTTAGTTTAGCAAATAGACCTTTACCCTGGGTGCCAGAGGTTTTTTTCGTTTGGAGGAGGGAAATAGGCCATATTCGTATTCTCGGTATTGAACTGGATCTAGCATGAAGTGGAGGCTCTTGCGGGAGAATCTTCTCATATGTAAATGTATTCCCCCGCAAGAGCCTCCACTTCATGCTAGATCCAGTTCAATACCGAGAATACGAATATGGCCCATTACGCGACGCCGCGGCCACGAGGCGCGAAGCGCCGAGAGGAAAAAATAACCTCATTTCCGTAGCGCGCTGTCGCCTGGGAAGCCACACTTTTCCTAAGCCAATCAGAGTTGTTGTTCCACGACGCTTTCCCAACCGACATGAAACAATAACTGTGATTGGCTTAGGAGAAGCGTTGTTTCCCAGGCGACAGAGCAGCACGGGAATGAGGTTCAGTATTCGTACGACCAGAGGTTATTTATTTCCTCTGGGCGCTTCGCGCCTCGTGGCACCCAGGGTAATGTACCTTGTAACAACGGATATTTGTAGCGTGCGTGTGATAATGTTTTCCAAATTTAAGTAAGGATATGTGTTTGTCTCAGCCAGTCTTAAGAGGAGAGGATTTTGTGAATGTTATGCTATTTAATACAGGTTCATCACTTGTGCAAGCGACAATGCAAAAATTATAAATGTGTTCCTCTCTTTTAGTTCGAAATAAATAAATAAACACTGGGTTAATGCAAAGAACAAGCTATGGTCTTTTTTTCTTATGTTTTTTGTAAAGAAAATTATCCTTATCTTGTTATTGGTGATGGAGAATTTTGGGAAATCGTCACGCTTTTATCTGGAGGTAAGCACCCCCAAGTTCTAAAACCTAAACATGACCTCAAAACAAAATGTATAATTACAATACTTTATGTTAGACAACAGCATTTATACCTTTTCTCTTTACAGTCCAAAGGACATTCCATATTTCACACTAGAGGATCACAAAATATACGTAACCCCTCACAAAACCTCTAAATACATTCTCACTCATCATTATGCATTCTGGCTAGTAGTTGTGGTTTACAATATGTTAGGATTTATCACTTTTTGCTTAAAAAAATAAGCTTATCAGATCCTATTTCAACAAAAACATAAAAACCTTAATTCTTATAATTCTTATATACAAGTTCCAGTTATAAGTACCCTTTTATGCTAATTAACTTGGAAGAATTAATGTTGGTTCATATCAGTACACGGATTATTTTATTGCAAGTCTGATCCTACAGAAAATTTAGAAATCATTTTCTTCTATATTTTCCCCAAAATATTAGTACTATCAGCGTATTTCAAGTCGTGTTTGCATGTAACAAGAGTTTTTAACAGAAGTCAAGAGAATCTTGAAAAGATAACACGTGCTTACGGTTGGCAGTCTCGAAATCGGTCGAGAGAAAGAAATAACTCTTTCCCAGGTGTTGTAATTCTGAGTTATATAAAGACCGAATAGGAGCGATAGTATTGGGGAAAGAACGGAACTTTCCTACTTAGAGAAACTGTTTCCGACATAACTTTTAGAGCTGGCATGTTTCGTTCGTCGATACTGAGATGTTGAACGTTCAGTACAGTGTTTATGAAATGCTCGATAAATTTATTGACTTACAAAAAAAAAAAAAACAATTTCGGGTAAAAAGTATATTCATCAGCTTACCTTGAACACGTTTCTCCTTTCCTTGAAGTGTCAAATTGCAGAAAATATTTACTCTAGTTTTCAGCACGTTCTACACGTAGGGTGCCCTTTTCATTATTAGAATGAGTTGAGTTGCAAAACACAGATCGCGCGCGTTTGGCAGCTGTCTGTACTTGGCGCGAAAATAAGTCTCGTACCCAGAGCCCCAGCATTTTTCACGACGACTTTAGTTTTTTTTGGCTGTGGAACGGCGTGGGAAATCGGGACAGGCTGACTGTGGACGCGCGAACTGTAAAACGTTTATATAGTACTTTCAACATATTTAGTTACTTTTAACATAATAGGCTTGTTTTTGGAAGCTTTTTGACGCCTTTGATGCGAATCAAAGGCGATCAACGCGGGAACAAATTTATCAACAGAGGTATGGACTGGACTCGAAAAAAAGGGTAAGCCTCGGAATCCGGAGAAATACCCAATTTGGATGAAAAACGTTCAGGTAAAAGAACATTTGAAACTACTTTATTCCAAGTATCAAACTTTTCACAATGTTCACTGAATTTCTTTTTAACTCTTGCAAGACAACAAGAAATGTTTTCAACAGTATTAATGAAACGTGTATAGAGAAACCAATCGTTCTTTTGCCCTCGCATAAAGATTATTTTAGCTAATGGCTAGTTTGAATTAACTTACAATTTTATTTTTATTTGGTTATATTCATCTATATACATGTATTTATTTACATATTTATTATTAGTAGGAATTTAAAATTAATTTATTGTCAAATGATTTATCATAAGTAACTGCCTTTATTTCAGCTTTCAATCAACACTGTAGCTTGTGGTTACTTCAAATCTATAAATTGCCCGCCCTTTTCCTCTCCCAAACATCAGACACCAATATCCCTCTGGCAAGAACCCTCCTTTCTCAAGTGTATTCCAATGGGCTGTCACGATTGCCAATTTTAGGCTGTTGTCTTAGTGTTTCAAGCGCTGGTGTTTAAAGCTAGTGCATCATAAACCAATTTCAAAACCAAAATTTCCCAGTAAAGAGCAATACGCTCTTCCAACCCCATGGCCGGGCTTAAAATAAACTGCTACAATAGTACTTTCATCTATTTTCCTTGGGGATACTGTCAATAATTTTGGCGTTTTAATATAAGCCCAAACTTTCACTTCAATCACACTTAAAAGACCTTAAAAGCCTCTGTTCACAGTTTACGATGCGGTCTGATCCACTTTTCTTCTTCATCAATCAATGGTCAGTTTGACCCATGCACCCACCTAGCAAGCTAATACTTTACAAATAGTTGCAATAAGCACCGAACGATTTAACGACTTCCAACTGCAAGGTTCACAGCTCAATTACCGTCCAGAATGTCCTAGCAAGTGCGATCTATGGATCTTGCTGTAGTATAAAAGATTGTTGGATCATTCATTGTATATGTATGTTAGGGTGTTACAGGACTGTCCCTTCTGTGATTCGCTTCTTCTCTTAGCTTTTGAAGCGGAATACTAACAGCTAGGGAGCTGGTGCGAGACATGCGTGTTCTTGTGGTGCTTCTACTAATGATTGTTTTCCTGTAGCGATCCGCTCGGCTTGGACCTCTGCAGAGAATACGATAAAACTCCTGACGATAGTTCTCTGAGAAAATTACATAAAGAATGGGATTTATAGCACTGTTGGCATAACCCAACCAAGGGATGGCCACTATTATGTCCATGGGAATTTTGTGCATCAAGGGCTCGTTAAAATTATGTATTATCTCCAACACTTGCCATGGAAGCCACGATAAAGCGAATACAATGACTACAGTTATTAACATTGCCGTCGCACGTCTGCTCGAGGACTGTGCTTTTTTCTTTGATGCTAGATTGCGATGGCCCGGGAGTTTCCTGCTCCAAAGACGTAACCCTGCAAAGCCGTAGACTGCAGTGATAAGAATGAGAGGGATGGTGTAACCAAACATAAATAGAAATATGTTGTACGTTTTTGCTGACATCTTTCCCCAGTCGACTTCATTGTCACAGATCATTATGTCAGTTCCTTCCTGTTTTCTATTTGTGGATATCATTAAAGGGGGAATTGAAATGGCAAGCGTGCTCAACCAGATCATAACAACAGTGAAACGCACAACATTTCGAGTCATGATGTTCTTCATTGGAAACAAGATTGCAAAACTTCGGTCAAGGGAAATCGCCACTAAACTGAACACTGAGGCCACTAGGGAACCCACTTGAGCGGAGTGGAAAAACTTGCATAAAAAATCACCCATAAACGTGCCAAACCATCTGTTATACACGTAGTACCATTTAAGTATGTATGGTAAGTCTACAGTCATGAGAAGATCGGCAATGGCCATGTTGGCGATAAGGGTGTTTGTCGAACTGCGCATCTGGTGTACCGTACACACGATATAAATTACCACCGTGTTACCGACCAACGCCAGAATAAAAATGGTCACTCCAAAGATAGTCATTCCGATCTGAATATTTCGCGGAAAGTCTGTCTCAGCATAGTCACCAGTCAGGTTTTGCGTCGTGTTTGGAAGCATTGGGAAGTCTGCTGAAAATAAGACACCACGAAAGGTCAGTTGAAAGAGGGCACAGCTAGTTTGAAGTGAGTTTAAGGTTATGTTCACACGGGACCGGTCCCAAATGGATCCGACCCCATCCTGGAATGGACCACTTCTGTTCACACGAGACCGTTCCGATATGGCCGCACACATCACATAGTTTCATGGTTGTTTACAATTCTACTGTAGGGTGAGATCGGACGTCAGCATGTAAAACAGTGTATGGTGAATGAAAACCTGTGTTTTGTGGGTACTTATTGTGGACCTGTATTTGAAAGACCAGCTTTACCTCTTGAATGAAGCTGGATACACGAATTAATTAAAGCGCCAGTCAATGAAACTCTAATTAACCAGTTTTTATTCCAACATGGTATCCTGTGTTTTGCTCGTTAGACCGATTTCAGGGTCAGAGAATGAGTACGAAAACACGCGTTTTAAATCCAACCAGTGATAAAATATAACACCGAAACGACGATGTAATTTGTTGCCTTGTTTTATATGACGTTTCGCAATAATCTTCAACGAATGTCTTTTATTGAAGTGTCGCCAAATAAATTAACTTCTTAAATTAATTTATTTTAATAAATTGGGAATGGTCTTTGTTGATCTCTGTGAATTGATGAGAATAAAAAACATGGAACACAAACAGGAAGAAAAAGCAAATATCTTTCGCAACTTCCAACATGGGAGTGATAATGGCTAAAGTCAACAAAACAAATTTAATCACAATCGATTGAATTACGTTTAAATGCAGACAGCTTGAGAAAGTCAAATGTTTTGGTGCATTATCTACGCCATTTACAAAACCTACTATGAACGTAACGCTTAGTTCAGCTGACTTCTTATCAACACAACCGTTAATTGTGTGCTACAGAATGGCTGTAGATTTTTAGTCTCTCGAGAAATTCCTTAAGGTGACTACTCAAATAAAAACCACTGAGATGATACTTTCCAGTAGTGCTGTTTGCAAGGTGGTTCTAGCGTTTGAGCATGTGGGTCATTCTAAAAAGTAACCATTCAAATGACAGTTACTGAGCGGAACGTTCCTCCGGTGCTGGATACTGTGTTGTACAATCGACGGGGTAGATGAAAATCTCTTGTGTTGTAATAGGATCATTCTTTCCGTTGAATCGGGCTGAAATTTTGAATTTGCGAATGAAATCTTACGGGTTTGTTCCCTGTTAAACCGATTTGTTGGAAGGCATTTTTATTGATGCCCTTCACTCTTCATCTTTGTACCTCGTACTATCCTGCTGTCATGCATGAGAACATCATAAAGCACCTTACCGGTTCCACTCACCTGCTGGCTCCATACCCGTCAGCAGAACTAAGAAAAGCAGTTTGTTCAGTTTCCCTCAAAAAGTCGTCAATTCTGATGTAAAGAAGAGAAGGCCACGGGTTACTTTAGAAAAAATCAGCACCCAACCAGCAGGAAATGACAAACAAGCACCCCTGTAGCTTGCTCGTTCATCATTTCTATAAAAGAATAACAAAACTTTGTTCTCAAGCTGAGCTGCAAATTTTGTACTTTGTAGTCACATTGCTTTTTACACTACTTTGTGTTATGCATGGTTTACAGTATGTAAATTACCAATAACAGGATTTTAACTGGGACGGATAATTCATAATCTTGTGCTGACAACACTTCAGTTAAGTTAAATGGGATTCCTCACCCTAAAACTAAATATGTGAAAGAATTTGAACTTTGGTCACATCAAAATGTCAGTCTAATGCTGCTCCTTTAGTTTAGATCATACTCGAGTGTTCCAGTGTTTTTACCTCTAATGCACTTGTTTGTTGATGCATTAAAAAAAAAATGAAAATAACAAGAATGATTGCGTCTCAACTTGAATCTAATCTTTTCAAATTGACGGTCTACAACCTTCCTGCGTTAGCCAACCAATCAATCAAGAACGCAAATATGAAACCCATCCGACCAAAACATAACTGACTACAGGTGGAACTGATTCTATATCCTGGGATACATGTTTCGGAGCAATAGACAATTACTTCACAACGTGAAGTCTCACGTAGGTTCATATATGACTCAGTGAGAGTGAACAATGGTTTGCCGAACAAACAAGCGGGCGATGTTATTATCCTACCAAAGAAAGGTTTCTGCTATAATTATAAGGAGATTCATTTTATCTTGCACCCATCCCCTTTGCGCAACTACTCCACTGGTACGATATTGACTGATAGTAAGCTACTCTATTGGTACGATATTAACTGATAGTGAGCTACTCTGCCCGCACGATATCGGAGGATGGCTCGCACATATCATGGGTGCAGCATGAATATAATAAATTATCAGAGATAGCGGATCAGTATTCACAGAAAGCTATTAATGGGAAACAATGAGGGACTTGAATTTAATAATAAAAGTTGGAGTGAGTTTCTTTTAAAAGCGCTCTTTAATTTCCGCCAAGAAAACGAAACATCTTGCATTAAAATAAACTATTCAATCCTAACCTTCCTACTCAGTTGTAACAGACATCAAAAACGAAAATTAAAAAATGTCAGAGTCCATACAAGCAATGACTGAAAAAAACATTTCATTCTTTTAAATATTAAATGGTAAAGAACGCCAGAGAAACTGCTTGCCAATGAACTTTGCTACACGCAAACTGAATGCTTCCCCAGTCATATCAAATAAACATGTCAAATAAACAGCTATGTAAGATTATCAATGAGTACAGTTTGGACATCGATCTTTAATATATTTTTCTAGCAAATAAAGGTGATATTTCCAATGGTTTTGGCCTACAAACCAATTTGGAATGTGATACATTCTTCCCGCGGTAAGGTAGTGCCGGACTCGTACTGATTCAGATTTTCTCTCCAGCTGGTTATATTTTCACAACTGTACACATTGAATATTATGCAACATCAAGCCTCCAGGAATACCTCCTTGTCACTCAGTTTTATAGTCAACATCTTGTAAAGTTCAAGGTGATTACAGGAAACCAATTTCTCCTTCTAGATATATTAACACAGTACTCTGCGCGTGTAGTGGAGTGCTGTGTTGTTGAAGCATCAGATTCTCAGAGTAACCGTCACTCTGAGAAAGTACTGGAATCAACTAGAGAAAATATATATTCCCTAATAAATCTCTAATGAATCAAATGACAGTGACAAAATAGGATCGTCTGATTTCGAAGAACATACCTACCTGATTCGCTCTTTAGTTTGGCCTTAAACTGTACTTTTTGATTCGTTCCGCCCACAAAACGAAGCCAGAACGAAAACCCAAGGCGACAATCTGTGATCTCTGTGTTTTTCTAGCACGAACTAAACGTTCCTTGGCCTTTGTTTTCGTGTTTCCGATGCTTCACACAAACTTGAAGTGCAATTAAACACATGGACGAATCAGAGATATCGATGATTAAATAACGGCCTACTTTTTCTAGTTACAAGTCACGAAAACAAAACAGTAGATTCATTTCTAATCAACAATACCATTGCTTGCTCATTAAGTCTCCCCCAAAAAAATCAATGTCCGAATAGGGAAAGAACGTATTTCACTTTAAACTGAAGACGCACGAACATTGCTGAGAAATATTTATTTCACGTGTCCATTCTAATCTCCAAATCCCATCTTCCATTGAATTGTAATTGGGAGTACGCATAGGTAACCAAATTTTTCTCATATTTGGTTTGAGGTAGATATGACTATGCTCATGTGGTGGACTATAAATCAACTGGCAACACTCATAAGCTAGCATTGGCATATTTGTCTTATCGTATATCAAATATATATTTTTTCTCATTAATTTTTAACAATATTTAACGGTAAAGTAAAGATATCGCCAACATTTTGTAAAGTGGCTTGACAGGGAAAACGATTGTCATATTGGCTCTACATGAAAAAAGTGTTAATGTGGGTGGTAGTGTTCAAAACAGCTCCATTTCATTGGCTCTATTAAACCTTGACTAAAAGCTATAGCTGAATCAACCAAATATAAATGTCTCATCCAAACAATTTAATTTTCAAGCAATCAACATTTTTCAAGACTATCCCCTTACCGTGTTTCCGTTAGTGTTTACAGACCTCCCTAACGAACCTGCACGAGACCTGTTCTGAAAAAACGCTAAAACCGGCGTTTCTTAATGAAAAAGTTATGTTCAGTTTCTTTCGTGTGAACGTCTACTTGCAAGGAAAGTTGGAACAAATCAAATAGATCGTCATTCCTCTAGAGACAACAAACTTACAAAACTATTTAAGTGATAAGTTACGAAAACTACAAAACCAGAATTGTGAATCAATAATCAGGTAACTATTTAAAAATCTATAGGAATAAACCCTTAAGCTTCGTTTTGAAAACCAATAATGATTGAACTTCTGTCCAATACGATGACAAATTATTTAAAGCTTGGGCTTCAGAATAAAAACAGCAGATTCAGTGCAAACTTAACAGATCTTGACCATTACGCCTAATAAGAATGGGAAGACTGATAAAATATTCCCTAAACAGATTTGGAGCATTGTCGTGAACACAAGTTATGCACTGTAGTACAATGCGACTTAAAGGACATTCAACTCAATTGACATAGCAATGGATAGTGACTAAGGATACTCTCCTTCAAAACAATTCCAGCAGCGAAAAATGCTCCTCGTTTGAAGCCGTTCTAAAGTACAGTATCTAGAAGAAGATAAGTTGTTCCAAACGAAATCGCAATAATCTAACTTAGGAAGCATCTAGAAAGCTCTACTTATGTATAAAACAAAGAATGAACTTGCCCTAGAATATCTTCAATGTCTTTTTACTCAAAGCCATGTTACTGATTATAACTTAAGAAATCTTGAAGGGAAACTTTCGCAGCCTAAGCCAAAGACTAATCAATGTTATAGCAGGGCTTGTTTGTGGAATAACTTGCCCCAGGATTTAAAAACCGCTGGCTCCATTGGGCAGTTTGAACGGGGTATGAAGAAGGTGTCTGACATATCGGATTTCCACATGGCAATCGTGTTAAAGTTGTAATGAGTCTTAATAGAGTAGTTTTACATTACATTACATTAAATTACAAAGCTTTTAGAAAAGCAGTGATAATAGATTCCGTTGTCAAACAAAGTTATAAAGAGTAGTTTGATTTTCTTTACCTTTACGATCACTTAGAAGCAAAAATTATTCCATGAGAAGCGTAATTAAAAGATGCATATTTTATAGTACTAAGGTACCAAATAGATATTTCTAATGATTTCTAATAATGGTAGCGAGGCGACCATAATTTAGACAACTAAAGGTCTTGCGTTTAGAGTCGTCATATGTTGGCAATCAGAATGAAAGCAAGTAACATGGTGAACCAATCAGATTAAGAAATGATGCAACCAAGGTACTACTCATCCTAAAGGAAACGTGCTGTAAAACTCGATCGCCTCAATATTCCTATTGCCAACCATAAAAAAGCGATTTCGTTTCCATTCGACTGTCAATTGGCGGAGTGAACAATATTGGCTACAACGTATGTGTTGAGGCAATTAATTACGGACTTCAAATCTTAGTATATATCAGTAAGGACTGAAATCGTGCATGATGACAAGATAACTCTAAAGAACACAACACTTTCGCACGATAACTCTTTGTGTCCACGAAAAGCTCTGAATAAACTAGCGATCATAGGACGCGACTTAGTTCAGTGTAATTAATGGAAAAATCTATTAATTCCATTTTCCAAGATAACTCTGAAATCAGAATGAAAAAACAAACACACCTGGCATGCGTAGGAAATTCAGAAAACTGAAGTTCAAGAAAGACGCATCTTTAACTTCTCGTTACAGAGTCAGTTTACCCGGCCCTATTAAAAAATACTCTTCCTTAATTTTGAGCGAATAATTACACCGGTTACACATTGTTGAACTTTTAGTAAAATCTCAGCGTTGTGTTGTTTGCAATCACGTAATCCACTAATCTGACGATTTTTCTGTGACACGTTTCTTTCTTTTTTCATCGTCTTCTTTTTAATTTTTTTCTATTTCTATTGTTTTTTTTCTCCTATCCTTAAACGGGCTGCGTGTTTTTATAACACACATAGAGGAAATCGACCGCTCTATGTTTCGTGGTCTATTACTTACGAAAAGTTTGGTCGTGATTAATGAACTCAAGCTAACAATGGAGATAACATTTCCCGGAGAACGGAAATATTGAAAGCACAATAGCGATAAACTGAACTCTTAATTTTCCTTTTTTATCAGAGCAAACACATTAGTGTTATAGAAATGCAAATTAGTCAGAATTTATGACAACACTTTAGTTCGCGACTGATGAAATTTAACTAACCAAAGAAAAAACAAACGTTTTTTTTTTTATTATTAATTTTGCAGGATGACAAGAAATAGTTCCATAAGAGTCTTGCTCAATAGCTGCCATTTGGTTGCCAGGTCAGACTAAAACGATCATACTCTTGGGTGGTATGCAGGCTTTGAAAAATTGTATCCAGCAGTTTTACAACGTCATAACCAGTGTCACAGGAAGCTATTAGCCATGCAATAGCTCTCATTTGAATAGTCCGCGGACTCAAAACTTGTATCAACCGTTTGCAGCATACTCAATACCACCGCAAGAAATCACACCACTCAACAGCTTTCATCTGAATGGTCACATTAGAGATTGAAAATTAGTACTACCCTGTGCGGAGTGACTTGCGCCATAGTAGTTTTTATTTGCCAAACAAATTCACAGGCATTGTCCATCCACAAACTTCGTAAAGTTAAAAGCAACGAGATATTGCCGGCTAGGGTTTGACAAAAACGGACAGGTGAAGGCTGCAAGAATTTAGAGTCAATGAACGGGGTAATATTCTTAGTAATAGGATAGACCATTTGCAGAACCATTACTGAACCTGACTGAACTGATTACCATTTTCAATACAATCCCCGAGATATAAGCAGCTCATTCCCTGTATATATATCACTAGACGTTTAACAGCTGCTGGTACGAGATATAAGTGCGGCGAAAATAGTTAAAGGCCGAAGCGAAGACGTGGATTTGCAAACGGAGAAGGTACAATTTATACATGATGACTTCCACTCTCTAAGGTGAATTAACTTCTTAGCAGAAATTTTATCTCTCCATACACAAACACCTTTTGTAAGGGCGCATATAATTTTAATTAATTTTCCCGTTTACCGTAATTTACAGAAAGACATTCAATTTTTTTAAATCTTAATTTTACATAATGATTTTGCTAGTCCAAAATGAATAAAGAAAATGGCCATATTTGTTTGCAAAACACCTGTGTGGATTTCCTCTGAAATGAAATGTCTTGCTCAATACAAAATGGTTCTTAATATCATTTATGGGCTGCTTCAAAACGCTCTATTTCAATATAGCTTTCAAGTTTTACCGTTACCAGCTTAACGGATAAAATCAATAGAAACCATCAGAGCTATTCAGTGCACATGATAATATCAGAAAACAGGGAAAAAAAGTGATAGAACTTTTTGCAACAACGTTTTCTCGTTTGGCGTTTAATATACAGTACCTGTCATCGGGTGAGTGTCAGTTTACGGCGCAGAGGAAGATTGAATTACTAATAAATTAAAACTTTGCGATGTCAACAGACAGTTTGTGCAATTTTATGCCTTTGCAATAGCAATCGTCAACAAAAATTACTCAAACATCACTCAGCCTCTTCATACTTAACTATGAGTGAGGTATAAGTCAAACGTTTTCTATGGCAAACCTTCAAAATTGTTTCATTGTCGCGTTTTCATTTGCATTCCGATTTATTCCTCTTATGTTATACGATTCTTGGCAAAACTACACTTTGGAAAATTAATATTTTTCCATTGATCATGAAACCCCCTACCTCTCAAGCAGTAGCCACTTGGACGTCTGTGCAAACGAGAAAACGATCACTCCTTTGCTTGGGGGTATATCTAATGAACAGGTGCTTACGGCCCTTGTTTCAAGAATTCTCTCAACAGAAAATCTACTGTTAGAGTTAGCAAATCGCTTCACAGTGCAGACGATGTAATGTTCCCTGTGAAAGCGGAAAAGCTGAGCAGAATGCTATAAGCAATGTTTGCACGCATGTGCGATTATTAGACTTTTCAGCCAATAAACTGCGAGGTTTTTAAAAAACAATGGATTTTAACTCTCGTATCCGGTTGATTAGAATAGAACTTCAATAAATGTGACTTTGATTATCAAGAGAAGAAAGTACTCGCAAAAACACTAACAGCAGGCGACAATTTCACGAGCGAGGAAGAGCAAATGAGAAGTAATCATCACTATTCTGTCATTAACGACAAACTGTTAGCGAGGAAAAACGTGAATATGACATGAATTAATTGCTTGGCTTCGTTAATTTTAAGGTAAAGCATTAGAAAATGTCCGTGCAAATAGACACGGAAAACTGTCATTTCAAATCATCGGTAAAAATTAGGTGTGTAAATACAAACGCGCAAAGAACATGCCACAAATGAATTATTTTAATCAACGTTTTGAAGACGACTTATGAGTCTTGTGGATTTCAACAAAGAAAATCTTTAACGAAGATAATGATAATAAACGCGAGTGCAAGCAAACTAATTTAGTTGAGGCAGGAACCGAAGATCAGCAGGAGGTCTTCGTTTTACAAAAAATTCACTGTAGGGGAAATATTAGTCAAGCCTTTTATCATTTAGAATAATTTGACGTCAAATAATAAAGGTATTCTATCTATACATATAACCGAAAGTTAAGGCAGTTAAAGGATATATAGAAATTTTAACAGTTTCAGACCAGAATTGAACAATTCTTCACCCTTACTAAAATACTTCTTCAAAATTGCTCAACAAGACGTTGCTTCTTGAGTGTTTGCGTCAAATATGCTTAGTAAACAACTTGTGGGATAGCTGACAGGACTCTAATTGAATATTCACAAAATTATTTTTCTTTTATATGCACTAGGTTTTCACGCCTTTAAAACGTTTCTGTTCCGAAGTCAGTTCAAGGATTTTAGCACACTTGTGTACACAACTCATAACGTCAATTATTTCCAATAAAGGTTTATTACGAATAACACACATCGAGTGAAAATTTTTATTAAAAGAAATGTAAAAATGTCCTGTGGACAAGGCCCCATTAAATCACACTCTTCAAAGGCCGAATAAAAGCGTAAAACATTTCTCCTAGAAAATACTCAAGAAAAAAACTAAGTTTAAATTGGCTAGTCAGTCGGGTGTTTTCTTTCTTTTTTTTGCCTTTCTTTTTTATTAATTCTATCTCTTCTTTCTAGTAGAGGCCGGGGGAAAAGCAGCGTATGTTTTCAAGTTTGATCGTACCGCTGCAGTGTTAACATAAATCGGATTACGTCTTCATTTTTGCCGCCGTCAAAAAACATTCGTTCATTTCTTTGGACAGACTCTTGGATTCACAAAAGCCGGTCATCGTGTGTTTTTAGTAAACCGATCTATTTAACAGGTTTTAATTAATGAAAACTTCTAAGAAAGCTCAACATTGAAACCAACTGTAAAAACAATAGAAAGTCATTAGTTTGGAATAAACCGTTGTGTTGTATATATGCGATAAATCAATCGCTACTCCTCTTAGGTTAAAACGTCATGTTTGGTGATCGTAGTACGAATTAAATCTGCTGCTTGACAAAATTCTGTTTCTTGGCGTTAATACACTTAAACTATGAATACCCGGGTTAAGAGATCATAATGGGGCACTATCTTTGAAGAGAGAAGAAAAGAAAAAGAAACCGGAAAAGCTTTAATGGGAAGGCACAAGTCATTCTGCACGATATCTTGCATTGACCAGCTGGTTCGGTCCAACGGCGAATACATATCAGGCGCAGTGAAGTTTATATCACTTAGTTTCTCTCACATAATTTACATTGGACATTTATCACTCACCAATTTGATTTTAAGAAGGTTAACAGCTCCCTTTTAAAATGTCGCCGTCGATTTTTGATGTTCTCAGACTCAGGAAAGAAGTGTAGAAGAAATCTGAAAAGAAACCAACGCATTAACAACTCAAGTTCCGTCTTTTCTAGTTCAGAATATTCAAAACCCTTACGGGCATTTTTACACAGCAATTATTAATTAAGAAAACCTATCATTCGCCGTTAATAAAGGATTATCGAGTATTCTAATAACACTGACGTAAGTCATGAAAAATGGCTTAAGTTATTTCTTGCCGCTGAGGAGATAAACGCAAATACATGTATATATTCAAAGTCGAAAGCCAATTATAATAACCCATGGTTGGGATATTCCGATAACGCAACGACTACACGAAGATGAGAAGTGAACCTCGCATATAGAAAGAAATTTATTGTACTCATTCTTACACTCATTGCTGTTCAGTAATCAGCCGAAAAAGCGTAATCACAAAGTTGTTATCGTAGGGCTCATTCACCTTCCTAATTACAAGAAATGATTCTTCAAAAGCTCCTGCGCTAATTTTATGTTGTTTTTCGAGTACACCTTTAAATATTAAGAGTCGAACCGCCGCAGTTAACGTTCGAGTCTGTTTCAAATGAAACTGGCTGCACTACTGATCTTTTCCCTTTGTCAGTGGTATGACAGATACAAGGAGCGCGTCTAACATGAAACCCTAAAGGGGGATCATTCGAATGCAAAGCACTAAGGAGAACGTTCCAGGTTGCATCAATGGTGCAGTTTATTGAGCTGCACAAGATAGCTTGAGCCCTCTAAGGAGCAGTTCCTGGTGAACTCTTTAATCCTTGGAATTTTCCAACAATATTTCTACCAAAGTTGATTGCAAGGGCATATAATTCGCATTCATTAGTATAATATCATTAAGAATCGAGTCTTTTTTCTTTTCGTTAAATAGAAAACATGAAACTAATGACACAATTAAAATGTAAATGATCGAGAAAAACTGATTGCGCAGTCTTGAATAGCCGGCAAAATTAAAGTTATAACGTATGACACAGTAATCATCATGGCGGTAACTGTAAGAACGTTTTATAGCTTTCTGCTAATAACTGCACTTTAAAATTGTCATTCGATTTTGAAGTTGTAATGGCTTGGTCCGAGCCCACATTCGGGGGCTGAAACTGAACTACTACAATTTCACCAGCCATTACTTGTGTTACTTCTTTTTCCTGCTAATGACAAGAAAATTTCAAATTATGCGCTCGGTTGCTGTTTTTTAAGCAGTTGCATTGTTTGATTCTCTTGAAACATACGATTCATTTACGAGACGGTTTGTCCGTCTCAGTGCAATTAGGAAGTTCTCCTTTAGCGTCAGAGCGTAGAGGTTATTTTGAGAAAGTCTCATCAAAACAACAAGAAAAATTCATGTTTGGCTATACTGGACTTGCGAAAGTGAATTTGAATTTTTTTTACTCTAGACGAGGAAAACCGGAGATCATTTTGTTGTTAGACGGTTTTAACAGGCTCGTGCTTTTTATCCTGTTTGAGGTGATCACTTCCGTATTCGGCTAAAGGTGCGAAATTTAAATAAAATGACCTTTTTTGCATTCAATAGAACTGAAAACAAATGGTAACACACGAAAGAGCAGCTGGAAGACTGCCAGCAAAATGGTTAAGCCTTGATATGTCATCACAATCCAATGGATAAAACAACCTTTCAGTACACCACAATTAACACCGCCACAGGAAAGTCGGCCCCAAAAGCTTTAAGTGCCACTTACTGCCAATTCCAAAAAGAAGAAAGCAACGCTCAGTACGGTTTTCATTTGAATTTTGCAAGTTTAGGACCTTTTAAACAGACTCAAAAGTTGAAGCCACCCTGCACAACGTAATAAACAGGACCACAGAAGAGTACTAATCAGTCTAAAGACGAGGATTTTATCCGGCTCCAGACTCAACAATCAAAACCATCTTGTAGAGCCTTATGAATGTACAATGATCACTGGATGGTACTGCTCACGGTGGCTTTCGTTTTGTTTCAGGGGAGCCCAGTCAGGACAGCGAAACTGGGCCTCAAAGACCGTAAAGGCAGTTGTTACTTTTAACATCCCTCATAAAAGAGCCAACAAGGTTTTGCTTAAGACTGCTGTCGAGTTCTACAGAAAGAAAAAAAAATGTTACTTGAGTGAGACTTTAAAGTTGTGAGTAAAACGAATGATCCTGTTCTGTAGCGGAAATTTTCATCCGATCTCTGAGCAGCCTTTTCGGCGATAAGCAAGGTTGGTCAATACAAACGTTACTACGAAATCAATGGTTTCGACTAACTGAGATTTCAACACGCCCTTTTCCAAAAGAGTTATTTTGCACTAATATTATTGTGAGAAAGTATTGACTATTGAAAAAACGTAGTGACCATTTCCTGTTATATGACTTCGACGAAAACCCGCTTAATCGCCGCTGACGAAAGGATAGCACTACCTGAACCGAATCGTATTCACTCAGAAGAAGGGAAGGTTTTTACTTCTTCCTTTAGTAGCCGATAAAAGGCTTCGGTTGGCGGTTGTTTTAATATGAAAGCCATGTTGACTGAGAAATATTCTCTCAATAAGTGTATTTACGTTGGGAAATGCAAACAAGATGGACGAAGTTCATCTGGTGGGTTAGGCTTTCACAAAGTCCTTCGTAGTCGCGCGGTTTTGTTTTATCACGTACGAAGTAAAAAAACAAAATCCACCGGACGATGTGTATTAAAGGGCCCTAGTCAGCCACACCTTTGTTTTGGTTTACAGGCGGGAATTTGGCTTTTATATTTTATTAGGAGGACGTCGAAACAAAGGAAATCACTGTGGAACTACAACAGATAATTAAACATACTTTCAGGAACACAACTTACAATAAAGCAATAAGATTTCGCTTCACCATGCATTATCAATAATTTCGATGGCATTGAAAATGGCGGAGGCTGACTGGGGCCCTTTAAACTGTACACAAGAAGGAACACACGAAGTGTGTTTGTTTCAAAGGAAACCAAATAGCAATGATGCAATCCGCCGTTTTGTCCATATACATGAATCTCCACACAATTCGGCAATTAGCTTCGTTCGCCAGTAATCCTGTAGTGAAAATAAGTTTAAATTTTGTCTCTTCGAAAAGTTGCTTATTCAAAGACATACATACTTGCAAGTATTTAATATAAATACATGGGGCAGTCGGCTTCGGTGAAGTTCGGTTTCATATATGAGACCCACTCTTATGCACTATCCTAAAACGTTTACAATTATCAGTTCAAACTCTTGACAACTGAAAGACCTTCATGACAACGCGCGCCAGTCGTATCAAAAGCTGCGTTCACCTTGCGTTGATATATATGTGTGCTTTCGCACCTGACCTTGCGTTCAGTTTTATAGTGTTCTCACCTATTTTTTTAATCGACGATTAACAAGTTCAGCTCTTTCTTAAACAAATCTAAAAATCTCTCACAAGATTAACAAATTCTAGCCGTTTTTCCTTCAAGAAAGAGAGATCCTTCGGCAGAGTACCTACTACTATATTGGATATCATATAGAAGGTTATAGGCTAACCCGAGCTAATATGAGCACTAAAATAAGTGAAATGATACCAGGCAACGGGATAACAAAGAAAAATGAGGCTTATTTTCTTTCAGGGGCAAACAAGAAAAAGCTTCAAACAAAACACTCAGAAGAACGTTTTTTTGTTTCCCTTGATCGTTCTAAGGCTTTGAACTGAAAACCCATTTGCACAGTTTGCTGCGTTGGGAATTTCTATACCCCGAAAATAAAAAGCGCAACCTCTTTCCCATTTTATGAAAGTCAGTCCGGCGTTAACATAAAAAAAAAAAAGAGATCTAAACTTGTTCTTTACAATTATCTTGCATGAATGACAAGTGACTAACATCTTCCCAACAGAAATGTTTTAAACGTTGCACTATGGAAGCGACCTCCTTCAAATGAATCATAGTAATCCTAAATAGTATTTGATTAGACGTAAACCGGGTTACGTTAGAGAGATTAAGCATGACGTTTACGCCAAACGGCAAACGTCGGAGTGAAATTAGGATTTTCCCAAAAATGTAAGAACCCTGCTAGATATTAGCTCATTTCTGTCCTGTTAGCTCCAGATATCAAGCAACTTCTCAAAGGAAAGAGACAAGTTAAAATGAGAGAATTTTCACGCTTTTATCATGAGCAGGAGCCTGCCCTTTCCCGTTGGCCGTCAGTAAACGGTCATGCTTAATCTATTAATTGTAAAAAGTTTACCTCGCAGATGCGTTCTGTTTTCTCCTGGACAGAATTCAGTTCACACCTGGTCACCTCCACAGCTTACGTTGACACTGTTTTTTTCCCAGAGAATGAGGAAAGATAGACGGGAAGTCTTTGAAGCCGTCAATTACTGCCCACTGTATTTCCTTATTTACTGTCCCTAAAAGGCAGGACATAAATGAAATAATGAAGCCACCTGCTTAGTCAATACGCTTTACAGACTGCGAGCATTAACATGAAAAAACTCGGACAGTCTGGAGGTTTCTTTTAATTTCTTTTTATATCTGCTTAAGGCTGTGCTGATGCTCGGCGGTATAACAGAAGTAGAAAGCCTGCTGGGTATTTAAATTCACTTTGAGTTTACGGAATGATGGAGGCCGTGAGACAGGTTAAAAGCTGCTATCAACAATAACAAGGACAGTCGCTATTTTATCTTGTAGCGTGTTTCGTGGTCTTGATGATCCCCTTACACAGCATAAGAAGCTTTGCCGGCATACGTCAGACGATTTTATCAATTTGAGCTTAGCATTTGAAGCGACGGCATGATCACGAAACATATATTTCATTTGTTTTCTGGTTGTTTTACACGCCTTTCCTTTAATATATTTTTTTAATATCAGAAGTTCGAATTAATTACCACACTTAAGCATGTCATTCAAAGCACTTATAAAGAATTATAAAGGAATTTCGTGACTTTTGCTTATATTGAACAGCATTGCAGAAACTCTTCCCTTGAAATAACCTGCGATCAGGCGTTTTTTTGTTTTCGGCGAATGGGAAATGAAAAAAAATAAACGCTTGACACATTTACTTCACGAGTCGTGTGCCGCCCCTCGGATCGGATGCCTACCTGTCAACACCGATGCGTCAAAGGCTTTGGTTTTCCATCAAGGAATGGCTGAAAAACTTCTTGAAGGCAAAAATTGGTAAAATTTTACGCATTTTGACCGAAACACTTCGGATATCATATTTCAAAGCTAATATGTAAATTACTCCATGTCAACTCAACGTCTTCGCATCACGAACAAGGACATCATCCCACGAGCCAAATCAATCCAAAGCTGTAGAACGACATTTTTAAGTACCTCATGTTGTTTGAAGTCTGTTTAAAGTGATATTTTAATTAGCTAGAAGAAAAAGATCTGTTGGATTCCTTAGCTGAAATTTAATTGCATGAAAATCTTAGGGAATAAAATTTTCCTTTGAAAAATTGCTAGCCAAAGAGAACTTTCCACGAACTTTCTAGGGAACTATTTTCTTTCCAGAAATGATCATTCTTAAAACGTCAGGGGCTATGATTTCCCCACCGCGAATCTTTTAGGCAACGTTTCAATTACGAAAATCCGAGTGCACTTTTTTATCCACGCCGAAAACCTAAAGGCCCTGGCAAACGAGGACACACTGTTGCCGACACAAAGGTTTCCCCGTTTGTCCGCGCGCGCAACATTTGTTGCGGACACAAATTTTGTGTCCGGGACACAGAAAATGTTTCTGATTTTGTTCACAAACATTTCGTGTCCGCAACAAATGTTTCCCAGTTTGCGCAGCATGGAAACAATCATGAGCAACAATATGTCCGCAACAATGTGTCCTCGTTTGCCAGGGCCTTGAGGCGAACTACCCTCCACCGAACAGATATGTACCGAAACGTTTCCTTGGGTCCTCCTTCACCAGGACAAAATAATCACCAAACAGTTTTTCCAGCCAAACATTTTATTGGAATAATCAATAATTTTGTTGTTAGGAGAGAAGAACTTTTGATTTCCTTGCGAGCGTGGACACAAACACGCTGTCTTCACACATACTTCGCCTCTGTTCTGTTCAAAGCGATCACTCCATCGTAAATTGAGCGACTTTCCAAGCCAAATAACAAACGTTACACTATTTCAGCTTAAATGGTCAGTCAAACAAGTCTCAAATAGAAAATTGAAATTCAAAACCATCATTTACCGTCCTGTAACATATTTCCTGGTCTCATAAAATCCATTTCAAGTCCGCGATTCGGCTTCAATCTTTTAGCCTACTTCAGGTTGTGTTTTGGAAATCAAAGCAGTTCAAACGGGAAACTTTCTTTCGTTGGTTTATGACCTCCTTGTCCTCATTTTTTCACCGCCGATTTATCTTTAGGATCATATCTTTCCATTCTGAAAAACATCTTTCAAGGACGAAGTTAAAGCTCAGAAAATTCGCTATTCACATCTTCCTCTACAGTAGCCTGTGTCACAGCCGCCTCTCTCCGATTTTTTACGGTGAGAGGCGGCTTTGACACAGGCTACCTCCACAGTCTCCATTATAGCTTTGTATTCAGAATTGCACCAGTCGACATGTGATCACATAAAGAATCAGAACGGCCAATCACAACAGGGCCTAAAGACTCTTTTGTTGAAACGACCAATCAGACAGAAGTCCAGATTCTGGACAACGGGCAGATGATTGTTTCAGTAAATGTATCAGGCGTCCTTCCTGTCCCACCCCATACAAAAGAACAAGGGAAGAACGCCTGATCGCAGGTTACCCGTGACAGCAGATAGTAGTAACGATATACGGGGTTTCCGCTTATGCATTACTTTCTCAACTAAAACTGAAAGACATAACGTGGAATTTTAAATCAAGTTCCTTCTATCTGACAGTACCTGCTTGTGCTTTGCGCCACGGAGGATTCTTACTTACTGCAAAATCGTCGCTGGGAACGAAGGAGGAGAAGGCTGTGATTTTGATAGTTTCTAACTTCCAGTCTTGTTACGAATGAAGGTCAAGTGATATGATTACGACTCTTAAGTTGAAGCCAAAACTAAAAACAAACTCTCGAACATCTCGGGTTCCTGCCTGCAAACATCACTCCGCGGCGGGGCAAACGGTTGAATTGGGAGTATAACGGAAGAAAGAAGTTCCGCGCTATTCGAGGTCTTTCCTCTGTTCAAAATATTGACCTTAAGCTAAAATCAATCGACGCGGTCAAAAAGATCCGATCGGTTTGCACTTTCCTATAATTGAGTACTTGCTTTGATTTCGGAGTTGTTGAAGTATTCTCTCAAGCAAGCATAACTTACGTAACTGATCCAAGGGCATGCGTGGCACCCTTGTTTGTACACTCAGAGAATCAAGAATAATGAAACGCGAAGAACTCTCCACAAACGGCCTAAAGATGCGGAATCCGCGATGTGCATGTTGTAGACTTAGATAACGATTATCAATCGGATTTTTGACAATGGCGTATTATTGTCAACTTATAACATGATCCTTTAAAACTTCTTTGTTATTCTGTTCATGGGGTTTTCTTTAAAAATCAAACTTTACTGAAAGATAATGCAGTGCATTGAAGGACATCACACCCAACTATAACTGACCAAGGGTTGGGAAAATTAAAATCTGTTAAGTAAAGTAAATGACACTCTTTTATAAACACTTATATAAACTGATGTGGTTCAATGGCGGTCATATGATCCAGATTATGAGAAGATAAATTTTGACTGGTAATATTATTTCCAACTTTTCTAGCAGACAAGGAATAAAAGCAATACTTGCACGTCATTAAAGATATTGATCGAGCATAACGGAAATCCTTTAGTTCACTACAATTGTGTTTTGCTTAAACTATTATTTCTACATAGCACGTACGATTACTCCCAACGGGGAACCACAGGCCGCAGACACAGGACGTGCTTTGCTCACTTTGTGTCTGATGAATTTTGAAAATGAACGACAATAATGTCGGAAAGGAAATTTCACATACATTTCGCATATTTACTCGCCGGTTAGCCTGCCCTCAGGCGGTGAATAAACTTTGCTGAACTCAGAAACAAAGGCACCCCCTGTTTCAGTTGCGGCAGCATAAATCGATTAATGATGAGGTCACACTGTTGTTTATTGATCTCTTTCGTTTTCTTTATGACCATTTTAATAAAAACAACCCGATTTCAATTTTCAAAGCTGGACTGAGCAGCCTACAGTTAAGGAAGAAGTGATGCTCAGCATCTTTCACTTGCCTAGTTACAATTTAAGACTCAAACATCCACAAGGTCAAATGTTAGTTACAACCTTGTTATGAATGTAAACTACTGTTTGGTAGTGAATACCTAATCGCAAAGAATACTGACCAGTTATCACCGCATACAGCCGAGTTTTCCCTCTAAAACACTGGCTCCCGCTGCGGGACTAAGCGAGCGGACCAGGCAAAGGAATCCAGAGGCAGTGAAAACAAATGAAACTCGTCTAATACTAGCGAGAGCTCGACATAACCTACGGTATTAATTAGACAGTGGAAGGAGGCAAATCGGCCACGGATGAAAGATAGTGTGTTTCAACTTCTACTACAAGTCTGCCGCCCGCTTATCTCGCTTGTTTCGGTTCTGTTCCAAACTACTACCCAAAGATTCCAAAGCGATTTCAAGAGTAACAATAATTGTGCAGTATTTTTAATCCCATCCAAGAGACAAAAACAATAAAATCAATGAAATAACTCTTGCACATACCTCGCTAACTTTGGTTGAAAACAACAGAGAGCAGTATATGGAACTATTGAAAATACGTGCCAGAAATAACCCAACAATTAGGATTGAAACGTTTGCCTCAACATGTTAAGACGACTTGGGTGTTTCGAGGTTGGATGCCCATTATCGACAAATATCTCTGGTGTAATCAACAATATGTTCAGTTGATTATTAGCTTTAACTGGGACAATATTTATTCACCGAAAGTGTTGTCACGTGTCAATGAAACTGAAAGCCTACTGAAAACCCGCACGCCACTAGAAAAATGCTGACACTAATCTCCCTACCCTGGGTGGCTGAGGATACGTTTTGTTAGCTTGTCGGCGAGCGTTAAAGCTTGGAAAAATGGTTCGGAACAAGAATTAAAAACATAGTGAGACGGATGATTCAGTGTACAAAGAAAAGCGAAAAAAATAAGGAATCTAGGAAATTCGATCACAGAGGGTTTGACACATTGTCGGTCTACAGCATCGTACTATATTTGGCAACAGTGCGAACAGAAGTCTCACTAAGGCAGAAAAGAAGATCGAAAGAACGAAGCGACTTAAGCCTGGAAAAAACAATAATCATGCATCTTACCGTTACGTACAATTTTGCCATTTTTCCTTGAAATAGAGAAAAAATCGAAAATAATTGCCATTTTTACTCTGTATACTTGTAAGTCCTCGACATTTTTGAAATCGCAAAGGAGACAAAGGAGTACTCTAGACAACAGCAGGACGGAGGGGCCAATACGGAGCAGCGCAAAGGATGCATGTTTATCGCACTTGCGATGCAGATATCCACATATAATAATGTGTACTAAGTTCAGTTTCTGGTGTGATGATCAAGGCGTATGATGAAAGCACAGAGAGACTGAGCCAGTTTTCCTGCATTCCACCATATATTCACTTGGTTATTCTTTTTATTTTCAGGTAAGAAACACTTAGTGGAGACACTGAATAAACATTTCTTATCACCTCGGCCAGTCAATAATTCCTGTACTGATTACCAGTAAATTATCGATCAGAGGTCAGAATACTTGTCACATAGCGTGAGACAAAAGATCCTACTATACTATGTCACGTATAATCAGTTCCTGCCCATCAAAAAGAGAGAGAGAGAGAGAGAGATCCTGGAATAAAGACTACAAATAACGAATCGTAAAGCCAGGTGCTCCGAGAGTATGGGCATTCCCCCATTTTAACTATGACCTATGGGTTTCTATTCGTTTAAAGGTGGTCCATTTTCGAGAATAGCTTTCTCAGAAGTGCATGAGGTGGGTTCATGAAAAGCGGAAATTTTGGGTTTTATAATTTGTTCGGTTTTACAATACTGTAAATAGATGCATTGGCACAGAATTACAAAGGATTAGATATATGAATTATTCAGGAAAACAAATTTTTGCATTTCATCTCTTAAAAAACATAAGTATCTTTGATTGGATCATGATGGTTTAATGTAAATATTTTGACTTATAACGTCACGAAAAGTGGGAACAAACGGAACGATGACAATTTCGAATATATTCGAAAAAACAAACAACTTCACCAAAATTTGGGGGAAACAGCTTTTGCAAAGTTTGATAACGCGGCGACCGACGCACTGTATAAAAAATAAATGTTACTGCGCCGAATAAATATCATAATAAATATTAATTTCAACCAGGTAAATTAAAGTTTGGATATGGCCTGTGCATGTTACCAAGATAACTGTCCATTCCATATGACATAACCGTCTTAAAACTGATGTTATGGAATAAACTTAAACATCAGGGCCGGTTGTTCGAAAGCCGATTAACGCTAATCCAGGATTAAAAATTCATCAGGGAACTTATTTCTCTGTCCCCAAACGTTGTTCAATGCCGATATTCAGCAAAATTTTAGATTAGGGGAAGTCAAACCTGAAAAACAAAATGCAGCGAAAACAACTTTCATCCAGTAGTTAAAACCTGCAACCAAAGTTTACGCTAATCCTGGATTATGTTAATCGGCTTTCGAACAACAGTGTCTTTTCATCAATAGTCTTGTTACTTTGCCAGCGTTAGGAAATAGTATAATTTTATTTTAATTTTATGTTACCTTCGCCGCAATCACTATAGCCTGCCAATCAAAACAAAGGCGAAGACAATCGTATACCACTTTTCTCAGATTTGCTGTTAAGATGAGATGAAAACTTTTCAATAAGAACAGTGATACCTAAGTTATACCGCGAACAATAGAACGGCAAAACCAAGGCATATTGTGCTGTATACTACAAGCTGACACGTTTCATTCTTTTCGGATGAAAGGCTGATTTCGGAACAAAGTCTCAAGATGCATTTTTCCTTTGAATTTGTTTTGTTTGGCTGTAGCGAGGAGTTTTGGATGATGGATGCTTTTGATAATATGTTCTCTTACAGCTGTTGATGGACCTCGGAAAGCCTGTTTAAGTGACCCTCGTTTAGGTTGGAGTCGTCGGTAGATCTTCGGGATGTCGTCTCGTGATCCACTGGTATCTTCTCTCTTGGTTTTTTCTATATCTTCCCATAGTCTGAGCCGTGCAGGAGCCTCATCGCGTACCGATTCAAAGTAAAAACCAACAAAGGTGATGCTATCAATTTAGTGTTTAACCGTTAAATGTCGAAGAGGAACTGTTTCGTGAATATTCGTAGCTGACTGCGTTCGCCGAGTCATTAAAGGGGTGGTCATGGGCGTGGCTCGGGAAGCTGGAATCCCTAGATACGCATCGGGACGGGTTTGCTTTATACAGCAGAGAATACGCCCGAACTCGCGACGGAAATTCTCAGAAAAAATAACGTACAAGAAAGGATTAATCGCGCTGTTCAAAACACCGATCCAGGTGAGAGAGACTTCCAGTTCAACCGGAAAGAGAGACAACGTTTGTGGACAACAAATTATTATGATTTCCCGGACATGTAATGGGAACCAGCACAGTGCAAACACAACCACGACCGTTACCAGCATCATGATGGCTTTCTTTGTGGTCTGGTGTGCTTTCTTTTGATACTCGGGCGTTGGAACGCCTGGTAACTCCCTTTTGTAAAGTTTGATCCCTATGAGTACATAAGCAATGGTGATGAAAATGAGCGGGATGACGTACGTGCCGATAGAGAAGGATGACACATAGGTTTGTTGGGCCTCAGCTGTTGGCCAGT
This sequence comes from Galaxea fascicularis, assembly GCA_948470475.1. NCBI lineage: Eukaryota > Metazoa > Cnidaria > Anthozoa > Scleractinia > Euphylliidae > Galaxea > Galaxea fascicularis. The sequence goes on along the minus strand of OX419344.1, from coordinate 25,595,928 downwards.
CGTATTCATAACAGTGATAATTTCCGTCAGCTTCCAGGCGGATATTCGCAACTACGATTAAAGGCATCGCAAAAGCTAGAGCAAAAAGCCAAGTAGCCACCAAGGATGCCTTCAAAACTCTGTTGGTGACAATGCGTCGTATGGGAAACCAGATCACGAGACAACGATCCACACTGATAAAAACAAGATTTATCACGGAGCAGGCGATAGAGAGGACTTGGGCGGAGTGAAAAAACTTGCATAGGACTGTTCCCATTACAGTTCCGAACCACTGCGTCCCCACGTACAACCACTTGAGTACGTACGGGAAAATGCAAGCCATCAGAATGTCAGCTGCCGCCATATTGGCTATTAGAAGATTAGTAGAATTCCTCATGTACTCCCGTGCACACACGATATAGATCACCAAGGAGTTACCAATGACGGCTGCAATAAACACGATGACAGCATAAACTGTAAGTCCGGTGATGAAGCTTGGACTGAGGCTTAAATCTGTCATCTCTTCGACAGTTGTGTTGGATGGCTGTTGTTCAAGTGCTGTAAGAAAGAAAGGATAACGAATTATCAATGTGAAAATTCAGCGCTTGTTCTTCTTGGTGGGTGCAGTGCTATAAAGACGACGGCCATGGTGATAAGAACGAAATAATGAGAAGGATTATAACGGTGAAAATATTACGTGATGTGGTGTCATAATGATGATGATGACGATAAAGATGGTGATGATGATGATGATGATGGCAGTGGTGACGGTAATGTGATGATGGAAATGATGATGTTGGTGGCGATAATGATGATGATGGTGACGGTGCCAGTGTTGGTGATGATGACGATGATGCCAAAAAGCCAAAATGCTTTCTTGGGAGTTCGCTCAATAATTCATCTGTAGGAAACTAGATTCTTCATCCATTGTAAACAACATATAATTGAATGTCATTTGATTTCTCAAATCACGGCGATAAGCAAATCCAAGATAATACTCAATTGGGAAGTCAGACTCAGTTATGCCGGTTGACAAATGAGTTGTTTAGTCCTATCTTGACTTTTTCCGACGCGACTTAGGCTAAGTACTGATGAGCCGGATAAGCTTGTCAACGTTTGATTCCAGATTAGCATAACTACATGTTTTGCTGTAACCATTGTGTAAATGTTTATTTACCTGTGGTAGAAGCGGTAAAGTTCATGATTCGATCTTTGCTGTAATGGTCGTCAACAAGTATTATTGAGAGTTTCTGAAAAACGAAGAAAACATCATCTACACGCTATCGCTTTGTATTTGGGTGTATCACAAATTTGCAGAACACACAACTGGAATTAAAGCAACTTTGGCCAACCTATTAAATTAGACTATAGATTTATCAAGTAAGGATCACATTGCTAAGTTTAAAGGGGAATATCACTTCCTTGTATTTGACTACATTTTTTGGGTTTCAACCAATAAACCAAGAGTGATATACAAAATAACAAAGAACATCAGCTAAATGAACTTATCGAGTTGAGAGATTTCCCTCACAGGGAAACACTTGGGGTCACCAGCCATGTCCCCAATGTGGCAGTCTTAACGACACTCTTCCCTTACCATGTGGAGGGGGGGGGGGAGAAAGAGGGAGGGAGGGGGTGTGGGGGAGGTTACCCCCCGGCATTCTCTCCAGTAGTGTTGGCCTTGATTCGCAAATCATAGCGGGCTATTTCTGACTGTAATCACAAAAAGGCTTTTTTCCTATTTGAATCACAAGGGCAAACTCCTGTCATGTATTTTACAGCAATACTGACGTACGGCACTTTCAACCAAATGGGTCAAACAAAAATACGGCCACAAAAGACACCCAACACCCCTTTAGCCCAAGCGCATAAGCAACACCGCATCAGAGTAGTCAGTACTTTGGGGTGCCAGTTTATAACGGAGCGTTGTTAGTAGCGTTGACCTCTTAATGCCCCATAGCCGTTGTACTAAGCCATGCACTTTTTATTTAATCTTTCAAGGTGAAGCCGTTTATTACTAAAACGACAAACGTTTGCCACTCGGTATTCTCGGAAGTGAAGATCACACTAATCTGCTTCTGAACATCTTGACGGATCGTGACGTGTCGTGCGACCCGACATAGCTAAAGACGACCCCACTATTTAGCAGTCAGGTGGTGACAAACGGTGCCTCAGCACAAGCTAGTCGAAGTAAGTGCACTGCGAAACAAGAACGTAGCAGATGTGTATACCTCGTTCTTTAAGCCATGAAGCGGAACAGCCACGCTGGGAGACCCGGGGCTGGGAGACAAGCTGCGAAACAAGAACGCTTCGCATCGGTGTGGCAACAAACGTTGCCTCAGTACAAAGTAGTCGAAATAAGTGCACGCGAAACTAGAATGAACAGAGATTTATATACGTCGTTCTTTAAGCCATGAAGCGGAACAAGCGCGCTGGGAAACAAGAACGCCACGTTTTGTAACCGCATGGGTTTCGATGCGCTTTGTTGCACATTCACAACTTTGATATGTGGTTTAACTTCGGTTTTTTAGCTTTCATGTATTTTTTCATATACTCTCTATAAACCGAGAGGCATATCGTAATAACAGGCAGAGATGTCGTGAAATGTTGACTTTATAGTCGATACGCTCCAGAGTAACGAAGAGAAAAGCAAAACGATGATTCTGGATTCGGCTCTTTACTCGTTCCCAGAACCAATTGACGAAGCGCAAGGGCCAGAGAACGAGATCGCCCTGACGTAATAGGTTCCGTGTAAACACTTCGAAACCGTGTCGTTTTCGATGCAGTTTCGAGGTTGAAACCGTTTCGATTGGAAACCACGTCCGTGTAAACGATGCCTTAGTCACGAAGCGCAAGAAACACGCTAAACGTGGTACATATTCTCGATCACTCGCGGTTCTAGAAGAGAGCGGATGTTTTGGACAAACACAAGAGATGAGTAGCGTCGGCAGTCACTCGGAAAATTAAAGTTCCTATAAAAAAAAGCGCGTTTGATACATTTTCATACTGAACTTACCGTGTTGATAGCAGGATTATTGAGAGAGATAATTACTGATGTCACCGGCAAACTGATTTCTGGGCTGTGCACATGGCGAACGAAATTCTGCCTGGCTAATACTGAGCATTGACTCGTCAAGTATATTCGATGATTAACTACTGCCGGAAACACACGGCAGGCGGACATAGGAATCACGTGACTGGGGAAAAGCAAACTCTGGAGAAACGTGCAACACTCAGAGAGCTCTTGACTGAGTGAACCACACTTGGCAGAGGAGAAAAAAATATCATTCATGTCAAGTCGGGAGTCTTTCAGTAACCTTTGTTTAAGGGGAGGCTAAACTAATTTCTGCTTGTGCCAGGAAACAAGCGCAAAACTACTTGGATGAACAAACAGGCTGTCCCATCAAGTAACTACAGATATATAAGCAGAAAAGACGGATAAAAAGCACATGTTCAGTAACAATGACGATTTTATTTGTCCCTGAGATTCACTACTTAGCGCATACGCCAAACTGCGAGCTAAACTATGGAAAGAAAACCAAAAGAACTGAAGTGATGATAAAGCAAGGCCGATCTCAAGGTCAGGAAGAGATATAGATTCTTTTTTATTAGAACGTCTAATTTTGGAGCCGAGGCTCGACGTTCTTATTTTTTTCGCGATCTGAGCGTCAAGACATTCTTAAGGGGTGTTCTTAAGTTACATGGTATACACACGATGTCGCGCCCACCGACTGTTGGTAAATTTAGCTTCACAAAAAAACATTGAACACAGAGGTTCACAACGCGACATAAAGTCACCATAGTTTGCGGCGAAAACGCAGGAAAAATTCGTGTGCATATAGAATACTACTCATTTATAAAACATAAATGAGCAAAATAAAGATGTTTTTAACTGACTCTCAGGCTGGGTATGTTCTAAGCATGTTCTTGAAATTTGGGTTAATCTTAGCCTCAACGTTCTTATAAAAAAAAAAGAGTGTATTCAAAACTGCCGCAATATAACGAAAGAAACGAACTTTCTTCTTCAGATCAGGGTTTTACAGATAAGCTCAGATAATCATGACAACGTTACAATTTAAAATAAGGGAGCCAATACGATATGATAACATAGCTATACAATCAAATCTTATTTTAACAGCATAAATTTATACATAGTGCGGCAAATGTACAGAATGAAACCATAAAAGCGGAAAAGAAGAGTGTTATGTTTTACCCAAAGAATCACGAGTTAGCACTGTAACGATCGATGAGGTATGCTTCTCCGGTCTTACGCACATCGCCACGATTCAATTTAACAAATTACGAACTCAAGTCAGTGGAATGCCGGAGGCCATCAGCTTCGTTTCAATAAACGAAGGCGAAGCGAAAACACTGAAAAAACCAAACACATAAAAGGCTGCACGGATTTGACACAAGGAGACTTCGTGAGCCGAACCTCGTAAAACGGATCTTGTGAGAAACCTGGTAAAATGTCCAAAGTCGTTGCGGACGGAATTTATATCAGAGTCGAAAGAGAATGAAAGCAGGCAACCGTCTCACATCAATGTTTCTCTTCGGCTTTTTTGATATCTTCAAACACAAAAATCTTTTGCTTATATATACGGCTGAAACTCAAGTAAAAAATCTGACGTTACAAAACTTACGATTCGTCAAGTAGTTTTGTTTTCCACAATGGTATTTAAGATCCACGGCTACGAGTGACAGTCAAACTTGGAAAACAAGCAAAAACAAACAGGACTTCTCTTATCTACAGGCTCGGCTTTATTTTATGTGCCTAATGACGAATGCGGTATTCAGTTCTAATTTCAATTATCTGTTCTTAAAAAAAGACATTGAACAAGCGTACTACTGTCCTAGGTAATAATTTATCACTAACTGATAAAAATGTAGTTAGGTTAATACAGTTCATTTCGAGATTGAAGCTCGGAAGAACGTATTCGGGGCAGTTTTTTAGCAAGTGCCCTTCAGTGCGAGAGTTCGCACGTGACGCTTCCGATCAATAAACCGATAATAGTGATAAAAGACGTGTAAAACAGAGATATAAAAGATGTATACCTTGAAAAACATGAAAGGACAATGAATATTTAACTTTGCACTCAGTCTTAACACGAAAGTACGGTACAAGTGACAGGAATAACCTTTTCGTAACTTAACTTGAATTCTCTCAAAAAGAGATTTCCCGGCTGGTTCCCGTTTCCACTGGTGACCTGTGATTTGAGAAATCACCCAACAACAAAATAGCACGTTTTTCTGACGATGATTGATTAAAAACATCCAGAAACGAACAAAACACTTATCTGCTATCCTTTTTGGTTCCCACCTTAAGAGTGGAGAGAACAAAAATAAACTACTAAACACTACTTTCTCAAGACGCTAGTTGTTTTATGCTGTACAACTGGTTGTTCTAACGTTTGAGTTTCTGGATAAAAGCGTGTTAGCAGTTATTTCCGGGAACTTTTTGTTTCCTTTTACTTTCGATTTTTCTTTCTCCTGGTCTCAAAATATGTGCTTTAGCAGACCTTTAGCGCATCTTTTTTCACGTTGAGACTAAATCAGGATTAGAGCTGAAATAGGTAGTTGAGATTTTTTGACATAGTATGTAAATAAGGACACAATCCTTTTTAAAATAATTCTCGAGTCAACTGAAAATAATTTGCTCGCCTCATCATAAAAAGAAATGTTTATAATGACTGACCTTTTCTCCTACCATCTTAACACGTGAGTGTCCGATGGGAGAACTGCCCTTTAACTGTGAGAATTAGATTTGGCAGCAAAATGAACACGCCTCAGTTCAGTTCGAAAACCTAAGCCAACCAAGGCTGATTCTATTGCATTTCCAGTTCTTTTTTTTTTTTTTTTTTTACAGATAAGAGGAAATCGTTAGGAAGTGAAGGGAATGAAGAATTATAAAATAACAGTACATAGTTTCAACCGAACACAGATCTGTAACCCCAAATCTATTGCATGGAATTGCCCCCCGCGGGTATTCCTTATAATGCCTATACGGGAAGACTCCGCCAGAAAGGACTACCTTTTTCAGGTTTCAGGTATACTAAACGGGTTAGGAATTTCACGAGTCGAAGTATATGAAAGGGTAGGAAAATCTGTAATTTAGATATTGGTTAGGGTTAGGGTTGCTTGAAGTTCTCCTGTAACATCGTTCATAACTTCATTTTAAGAGTCAGAAAAGGGACGCAGTGTTCTAGAGTAGCTACGTGAAAGGGAAACCATTTTCAAATTGAAGATATATGAAAGAGGTACCTTTTCTGTCAAAAATGGTATGTAAAACGGGTAAGGGGTTGGACCCTGGGGTGGAGCCTGTGACAAGAAGATGTCAGAGAAGACCATGAAGTACGCGCCTCTCAGATGGGAGATGAAGCAGAGGTACCCAGAATATGATATCGCCCAGTACGATATCATCAGAGACGTTTTAGGGGGATGGTCCAAGGACTTAAATGCTACTCTACAGAAGTTGGTAGGCAACAGGGCTAAAGATGTGCTCAGAAAGATGTTAAAGGCGTGCCTCTCAGGAACTCTAAATATTGCTCGTACGTTTAAAGTCGCAACGTGAGCACTTGAGAAGTCTCAGTCACCAATAGGGCCTTTTTACTTGAGAATTTTTAAGTTTTACTAGGTCTGTTCTTTGTAATTTGTTTAGTTTTTTGATGATAATGATGACGACGCATGGTCAATCGAATGTTCGGCAGAAATCGAACTCAATCATTCGAACACAGAACTTTGTGTGAGTTCGATTTCCGAACCAATCTAACGCAATCGAATTCCATCAGATTGCGTTCGATTGAGTGGAATCCAGTCCATGGGATTGCATTCGACTGTGTTTGGTGAATAAATTCGCTTTATCAAACGTTATGTCGTCTGACCGCCCGCTTGGTACGTAAGCTCTGGTAAACCGACATACAAATCAAGTTCATCGAAAAGAAGTTTTTCTCGTCCTTTGTTTTTACCAGTTTTACAAAAATTAAGAGTTCGGAAATAAATCATTCGGTTGAGTTTGTGTGAGTTCGACTTCGTTTGATTGAACTTGATTGAAATTCAGTTCGAATGACTTTACCGGGTGATGATGTTGATAAAATCACGATTTCTTGGCAGTTTCCACCCGTCTACCAACTATCTACCAAGAATATTGACAAAAAGCAGAAAATAAAATAGAAATATACAAAGGATTATCTGGAGTGATGAAATAAAGAAGAGAAAATTGCTCTAAATTCTGGCGGAAACTCATGCGTGCACTATCCCTAAAAAAAAAACGAACTGAACCTTGTTGACGATGTCAGTCAACTTGACACGTTCTACTCCGTTATGAAAGGTTGACAGAGCATTCAATCAATTTCCATCTACAGAATCTTAGGCCACGTTTTAACAATGGATCTTTACGTTCTAAACAGATGCATAAAATAATTTAGCCTTTAACGCAGGCAGTTCATGACTACAATAGTCTATCAGTGGTTTGTAAAAATTACTGAAAGTCAAAACTTGCTGATATTCACGCTCATCAACCGACTTTTGTCAAAGGCAGGGCGGACTTCACTCCCCGCACCATTTCTCAAACTTACGCTGACTGCTCCGCGACAGTTTTGATCGAGCGTTTATCACAAATTTGATCACCTGTTCGGGTAACGACTTCCCACTAATTTATTCGATAGCACGTTTAAATTCAACCGGACGAATGTTAATTTAATGACGTTGAGTTTTCAACAGTTAACACTCCCCGGAGTTTTTCGGCCGGCAAAAACATCTTGATAAACTTTGTTTTTAATTCCAACGGTTTCCAACAGAAACCGAATTCAAAAGAAATAATGGAGAATACTACAGGGTAATTAAGGTTGTGTACTATACTTGAAGCCTGATGAACTTAAGATTCTAATTAGTGCGGTAGCGATGGAGAGTATTACAACTCACACCACAAAGTGAATACACAAATTTTAAGGATAACAAAAGCGTGCAACTAAAGGTTTACTTGAAGTGCTGAGGAGTTTTGGGTGCTTTCAGCACAAATTCATTTAAGTTTAGCAAATTACGCCTGTCGATTCTTCGTCTTTTGGACTGTGCATCTAAATTAAGTTATGACTCATGAAAGTCGGATATCAAACTGTGTTTTGAAGACATTAATAACAATTAAAAACACCACACCACGAGGAGATTTCCAGAGGAAAGTTCCAAACCATTGCGGTTTAGTTGATTAGAGCGCAAAATAATTCAGATGGTTAAACGAGAAACTAAAGATCTAAACTAAGATCTAAACAGGTGGAACAAAACGGAAAAGAGGACAGAAAAAACATTACCATCAGGATTTTTGTGTATGTCAGCCATTCATCTCTTTCCGAGAATGAACCGAGATAAAGGCAGAACTACAAATGTCCAATCTCATTTCCGCGACGGGTTACAGCGCTGATATTCCTTTTTGATCGACGTCCCTCCATCTAAAGAGCAACATTTTAATACGCCGGGTTGAACGCCGCTTAATTGGCGTCTGTTTCTCATATTCGCTCCTACAGACGAAAATTACTGATTTTTCTTAGGGCACCCAAGCACCCAAGCAACCATGAACACCTTTACCAAAACGCTGCAAATCTAACGGACTGTGCCAGCACACTTAAGCGTGCTAGCAAAAACCCAAAACTGACGCTAATATAAAGAATGCTGTAGTTTGCATGAAAGACATCGCTCAACGGCATCAATATCTCATAAGCAAACCTTGGACTTCCAAGTTAAAAATATTCCATTTAAAAGCACCACAAAATGAACGCACGCATTTGCTTTCGCTTTGGTGTTCAAGTCATCAAACCAACGTCACTCTGAAGACTTAAAATCTTCCTACCTTATATTTGTAGCAATCCAGATATTCTTTAACATTTTCTCGGGGTCATAATGTGTATTCCAATTTTTTTAAATTCAAATGCTCTTATCAACCATCCGCCTTACCCACTCAAAGCAAATATGTAGGTTTAATTGAAATCAAATTTTAACATGCAAACATGCAAGCGTCACTCTAGCACAATTGCATGGTGTTTGTTCGCGCCGACAGGTGATTAACGCCCTGACTCGCGCCTCTCTGGCTCAAAAATACTTATGCTTTTAATGGTATACTGTAAAATTGCATTATTCACAGCTGATAACTCGCACGGCAAGCTGCAGGGTTTCTCAATCTTTTTCTTTTTTTGTTTTAAGAGAGCTCGAACTCCGTTCGCCGGAAGGTATTAACAAGTTTTACAGTTATTCTCGGCGATAGCTCTCCCAGGCAATCCAAGTTTACTTCAGTGGCTACCTCTGTCATTTCCAGCTTGAATAAATATCACTCAATTTAAAATTTACAATCTATCCAAAACGGCCACGCCACCTTATACAGCGAACAGCATTTCTAAGCCCTAGGCGGTCCGCATTTTCGCGAGTTTTTGTAACCTTCCTCTATAAAGTACAAAATTACTTGGAAGGTCATAAAATCGAATGCTGATTATTCCAAAGAGACAAGCGCTCGTATCTGAAATGAGAAATGTTCAATGTTCCACTGCCACGTTTATATAACGACTCTAGAGCGGCAACCGCGCCGCTCGGTTAACGCCGGCGTAACGGTTTAACTTTTTTCCGCGTGCAACAGTAGAAACCGGGTTTCTGCCAAACCTCATTCTCACTGCTTTCGTTTTATGTACGACAAACGAACAAAAGTCGTTTATGTACATAGAAGTAATTATGGATGATGGCTGTATATGCAATTAACATTTTACAGCCTCCAATCGTAAACTCCTCAAAGATCCTCTGTAATTATGACGAAGGAGGCCGTAAAAATCGCTTTACATGTCGGCAGGAATTTGTGCTTTTTAGTGTTAATATGGCGGAAAACGGAAAATACTTTAAATTGGAAAAACGAGCGAGTTTTGAACGAAGAGGCATGTATTGAGCGTAACTTGCTTGGGTGACTGGACAAACGGTCATTAGTAATATGTGAAAGGAAATACTCCGTCTTGCATGAGTACTAAGGAGAAATGAAAGACCTGGAAACACAAACCTCCTTAATTCTCCGAGTAAACTAGTAATTTACACGAGATTAATTCTTTTCACGGGGAGAGAAAGTAAGAATACTCAGAGCACTGACGTGAAATACCGAGGTTTTTAAGTTCTACCTCTACTCTTGGATTCATTTCCTTTTCATGATTGCTAAGTCCCTGAAGGTTATAGAATTTTTTAAAAGCACTGAATATTTATCAGTCCATCTTAAATAAATCAATACGCTACACTACCCATCTCCTCATAAATTTTGACCAAAGAATATTTGTCATGGATAATCTACGACATATACGACACAAAAATAATTTTAGGCTTCCATACACGAAGAAATGGAGAAAATCAGAATCTGGGTCCAACCAATCGTACATCAATCACGCCCTTTCAATGGAAACCCGATAAAACAAACCTGAGATCCATAGCGGTGATGTCTCCCCATAAACAAGGTAAATATGATAATTATCGACTGCAAGACAGCCAATGGGAACCCGGGCATCGGCCGATTATTTCTTGGCACACCCTGCGCGATATTAGACCAATCACATCTAGTCAAATTATATGAGAATTTACCATTGTACTGTGTGAAAAGTTTAACTCCTTACTTTTCCAATTTTTCCAAGAAAACAAATGTACCGACTACGTTTTTTCCACGAGGGATCACACTTCAGGATCGAGCACACAATTTCAGCGGTTTGCAAGTCAAGTTAGAGTACAAGTAGCTGTATTCATCAATTCAGGATGCGAAAAAGCGTCGCAATTATGAAAAGCTGCTTACGCAGTAGAAGCAGCCGAAAACAAAAAACTGAGAAAAGCTGAAAACGAAAATCATGCTATGAGGGATATGACTCCAAGACATTTGCAATACCGGGGTAGTGCTCTACCTACTCGGAGCTGTTCACTTTGTTAACTTTCGTTCGTTATAAACCTCTAAGTGATAAAATAAGTTATATTGAAATGTCAATAAAGACCACATGTAACTTACTGTGAAGCAGTTCGATATATATATAACTATGTGTAAATGAATGTGCTTATATGAAGATCATAGATTGAGCAGTTCCATTCATGTTCGTCTTATACAGGCACTGTATTTATATTTATTTCATCACTCACGCCTATATTACGAACCGAGAATATATATTATCATCTAAGGTAAAAGAAAATTCTACTCACAAAAAAGTACTGCGCAAGTATAACTTCATCCAAAGCTTTCAACCGAGTTAAACGTACACTGGGGGAGTCATACTCAGAGGAGAGGCGGGATAAACCTCATCTAACAATTTTTTGCGGCCTTGCAGTTTGTAAAATGGCACCTGTTTTGCGAACAAGCGGCAGTTATTTGTTTACCTAATAAGTTCAGGAATGAAGTATTCTATTATTCAGTAGCGATACATTTGTCACCCGCAACCTTGGGTTTAACGCAGTTTTGTCTCTATTCCACCCCAATATTAAATTACAAGAGAAGATAAACACTGACAACAAAAATGAACTGCGCTGTATTCACCTTTCGACCTATAAGAAAAATATTTTTAAAAAAGTCCTAAAAAGTGAACTTCACTGTAATCACCTTTTTACAAATAAGAACAATATTAAAAGTCAAACCCGCTATTTCAAAATAAAATGATCTATTCTTTTCAATTATAAATGGGGATTGACGGTTGAGAAAGATATTCAAGTTTTTATAACCGTTTTATTGTCGGAGGTACAAACGCTATGTATCAATTTCAAATCAATCTTCAAATGGTACGGCTCCCAAAATTCTAACTTGCTATGGAACAAACAATTAGACATACACTAAAAATATAAGGTAGTTTACGAGAAAACGAAAAATCTAATTACATAACCATGTAGGCAATACCTATGTAGCTATGTTACGCTATGTATCAATTTGAAATCAATCTTCAAAAAAATAGTGCGGCTCCCAAAATTCTAACTTGCTATGGAACAAACAATTACTAGTAGACATACACTAAAAACATAAGGTAGTTTACGAGAAAACGAAAAATCTAATTACATAACCATGTAGGCAATAGCACAAATTTGCAAACTGGAGGAGCGAGCAAGGGAATTGTGGTGATACAACATATTGACTGACTTATATTGCACGTGTAACATGTTTAAGGACAATCAAGTTTAAAAGGGGACTGTCGCCGTGATGAAAATATCTTCTGCACAATTCTTTTGAAGTGTTCATGGATGCCTTTAATTTTTGGGCACGTTTTTGTGAACAATTGTTTCCGAAACGTCGGACGTCAATATCAACGGGAGAATTCAATATCATCAATTATTCTCACTAAAAGCTTCAGTTTGTAGTAACAGCAGTCCTAAAGCGCTCCAATAACAAACGGAGATATACAGCGGTTAAATTTGTTTTCCATATTTAGTGGCCACCGATCGGAACGTTTCTACGCAAAAACATTCCAACGAAACGCACGCATGTCAACGTGCGGCGAGACCTAAAAGCAATAACAGCTCGCATTTGGGAAAAAGCATAGCTTCAGGTCAATTGACAATTATATGCATCTAGATATCAGCACAGAATATTAATATAGAAGAACATCCACCCCAGGGCGTGCGCTCATTCAGTGAAGATAACATGAGAACTGGAACCAAATAACTAGCTAGGTACCAATCTCAGAAAAGGCGTGGATAATTCCACATTTTGCTTTGCTTTCATTCGTAATCTGTTCGTTCCAAATCTGTGAAACCTAAACGTTGCTTATACGCTTCCTGACCTACCTAGCTGGCTAATAGATGCGCCTTTTAAACCACTGCTCATGATCACAACGAAGTTTGAGGTGTATGGCAAAGGAAAGACAGCAGCTTCTGATGCCCTTTGGCTCCCTCACTCTCCTCCCTGGTGGACTCACAGAAGCGGAGGACTCCCTGGATGACGTCTGAGATTTTCCACCCACGTGAGTGCAAACAGACGAGTGTCTTCAACAGCTTGGCAACAAAATAAGACAAGTGTTAAATGAAGGTACATTACCATAACCAGGCACAGTAAGTTATTTTTCTAAATCTCTTTCCAGTTTCCAGACGTAAACCGAGTGCCAGGTGCTTTTGAGGAGAGTTGGGATGGAGAATGAAGGAAAAAAAACTTCCCCCTACCCCACCAGAGAACCTAATACTAGCTTAAGCCAAAAGTGGTTACATCTTTCCCGTCCAAATATACTAAACGTGTTCCATAAGCAGTCGAGATTTTGAATCAAGATTTTAAAATGTTTAAAAAAACAAATTGTTTGGAAAACATCAAGCGTATTTAAGTTTTTGAGAGAGCGTTCTACGCTTATTTTCATCGAAAACGGGAGCAAACATAAGCCAATTTCGCCTTGCTCGCCACAACTTTTCCCACGCTTGTTTGATTCAGTGATATCACCCAATTTACAACTTTTCTACTCTCGCAGATCGAATGCTGACTTCAAGAAAGGGAAGTCCGTGGTGGATTCAGGGCATTTCTGCGCATTTACTTGCTGTTGGATTGTTTTCTTGTGTATTAATATTTCGCAGTTTTGAATGTTGAGCCTGGTTTAATTCAGACTTCAATTAAAAAAGAAACAGAACTTACCCCTGATATTCTTTTATCACCAAAGGTGTGGTAAACTACTACAGGACAACCAGCTGCCGAGGCAGCCGCCCACTGAATAATAGCCTTGAGCTCCGGGTCTCCACGAAACACCCCACAGCCCCAGTTTCCTGTTGCCACAGGGCGTACCCGTGACCCACTCTGAATGTTAAAATATGCTTTTGCAATTTCAACAGCTCCGCGTAGCGTTAAGCTGCTCAAATTTTCTGTAAAACTCGGCAGCGTTTGGTCGGCGGTGAGGTCATCATGGTAAAAAGATTCTTCTGCCGAACCTTCGTCAGGTGCATACTGAGTATCAGTTTGCGTATGTTGCCCATTTGTATCCATGTTTTCTCCTTCTATAATTTCCGAAGCTTGCGCCAATCCATCAGACACAATTTTTCCAGCCATTTTCTCGGCCGTTTGGATGACAGCTTCAGAAATTAAGGAGAATTGACTATAATCGTTTTCAGACATGTTAGAAATCGTTTTCACTCCTTCATTCATATCATCTTGCTTCACTTCTGAAGATTCTTGTAAGCTTGCATTGCTTTCTTCCAATCCTTGGATTTCCGATTCATAACTCCCCGACTCCTCAGTTTGAGAAAAGCTATCACTCTCCTCTCCATCTCCGTTTTCACCCGCATTCGCATTCCCTGAGTAAGATGCCATATCGTCTGTCTCTTCATCACAAAGCCGTGTGGCTTCCTCGACAGCATCTGATATTATTCCTTCGAGAACATACTCCACGTGACTCTCCAGGAGCCCCCTTAAATCACCCTTCTCTTTCTCTGCAGCTCTCTGAGAGGCATCAACTCCACTGCTTCCGCTTGTAACATCTGAGGCAACCAAATCAGTCGCCCCCTCTTTTTCCAAATTAACACAACTTTCATCCTTCTTTGAGCCAACGGAAGAGCTGATCGCTGAACCAAGAACTGATCTCGAAAGTTTAACCGCAAACTGTTCAAAAAGCATCGCATCTGAAGTGCAAGCTCCTTTACATTTCCTCAGGTCTTCCTTTCCTCTCTCCTGTCTCTCCTCATACCTCGCTTGGTCAAACTCTTCTAAGAGGTTCTGCATTGCGTTCGGACACCGCGCATAGCTGTCTGTACTGTCCCTATGCCTGTTAGCCTTGGACGAGTTCACCAATGATGAAAAATCTTCCACAAACTCCGAAATGTTAAGACGGTTGGAATGCTTTTTACTCAAAGGTGTATCCGATTTATAGACTTTCTGTGACAGAAATGAAATCAAACCATCCCCATTCTTTACAGGGGAACCTAAATACTTGGGGATCTTCTGAAATGCTTCTTTGGTGCTTGACGCTGCAAGCACAGGTGAATCAGCAGCAGTTGCAATGGCAGCGGAAAGGGATGATGTCAACTCAACACATGACATCAGAGAATTGGAAAGGGAATCAGCAAAGCTCTTTACGGGAAAAGAGTGTGGGCTTGTAAGGAAAGATTGAAAGCCGCTGGAATCTAACGACTTTTGTTCCAGGTCCCACACAGCGGGCGAGGAAGGAGGTGTCCCGGGAATTATAGGCGTATTTGAACCACTGATGGTACGTGCAACACACTTCGGGAGTGGTGTTGGGCAGAGAAAATCGTCTGAATATTTCCGAGCTTTGTCGGGAGTGCTACCGAAGACTTGAATTAAAGATTTTTTCATGATAGGCGTTAAACTATCATCACCATCTGCAACGTCTTCTGAGGTGGGATTGTTGTTTGAATCTACTTCAGTGAAGGCTTGAGTCAGCGCACAATAAACAAGGTTGTCACTGAACTCCTGAACCTTCACATCTGTTGGAGGAGATGATTGTGACTCCTCCATCAGTTTGCTTTCAGCTTCTTCATATGAAACCTCTTGACCATCAGTTTCAGCAGAGGACTGCTCACTTTCTTTTTCTACAATGGAAAGAAACAGCAAGCTAACAAAACAAATCCAACATGTAAACTTCATATAATGCCTGTGAGCTAAAAGTGCCAAAAAAGTGGAGCATGAGCAATCATTTCGTCGCTGTGTCACATCTGTGCGTTAATAATAATAATAATAATAATAATATTTAAAATAATAAAAAACTCAGAAAAATACTGTATTATGCACACTACATTAAAATTCTTAAAAAGTAAAAATAACTTAACCTTACAAAAAGAGATAGAAATAAATATCATTCATAATAAAAGTTCAAAATTCTATAAAATTACGAATTCCATGATGCTGAGATATTAAAATCAAACAATCGAATTATACTAATGACGGCTAAACCAGTGTCCATAAAAACGCCCTAACTGAGCATAAAAGCACATAGACCGCATATTTCAGATATCAGCACTAGCTACATTTATTTTACAGTCTAATGATTGCTCTATTTTGCTGCGAAATGGCGTTCGCGAACCTCTCACGCATGCATGTACCGATCTTAAGAGTTCAAACGAAATCTGTGTCCTGAGCCAAGTGATTACAACATGATAAGGCTCGGTATCCTTCTGAGCTATCTTGTCTGCAAGATGCTTTAAGAACCGCTGACACTCGTTTCCCATTCCGCCATTGGTTCCAAACACTAAAGGCGTAAACGAACCCATTTCTACATCTAACACCCGCTGCTGGTATTTGCGCTTCTTCTCTTCTTCTTGCTCCTTGAACACTTCCGATGTTGGCTTGCTCTGGTAACACTTGGAGTTGACGTGCGTAACTCTGACATCAAAAAATGCCGTAACTCCTTTTGCCCAGAACCCTCCCGCTTTGATGTCCAACCTCGCCTCAGAACTTGTAACAGCGCTCCTCAAATGAAATTGCTCGTTGTCCAGGGGTTGAAGGCGTGGTTCGATTTCGACATTATTGCAGATCTTGTCAATGAATAATAATATTTTAATAATAATGATAATAATATCAACAACTTTCTTAAAGTGTCAAATGTGCTCTACTCATTGGGGAGACTAAATCAATTGAACTCTAAATCCACCCAAATCAAATCAAATGTTGGTTTTTGAAGAGAGGAGTAAACTGAAGTATCCTCAGGAAAACCTCTCAGAAAAGAGTAGATAACCAACATACTCAGCCCACTTATGATGCCGAGTCTGGGAATCAAACCCAACCCTGCACCCCAAATACCAGAACTAGAAACAATAATTCTCTCTACACCCTGAATTAAGTTTAGCACCCATAGCGAAATTTCCCCCACCCCACCAGAGACATGTTGATAACAGTTCTGTGTGTCTAATAATGTCTACCAACCTGAAGTGCTACAGGTGATTTGGGAACCAGCTTCCGGATTATAGAATCCAACTAAAGCTTTGTTCAATTCTCTGACAAGAGCAGTCTCCTCATACTGAGCCTCTACTGATATACTTTTAAACTGTGTGGCATCAATTGCCACTATTGTGGTCAGAAAATCACCATTTTCATCACGCTGAGGGAGAAAATGGTAGAAAAATAAATTATACAAAGTGTTGACAAACACTTTGAGGGCTGGTTTTGATTTGGACAAATTACTTCAGTCTACCTTTCAATCCCCTAAAGCAAATCCAACAAGCTTTACGCTGGACTCTAACAACTGTGGGCCTGAAGCATCAGAGTTACGCAAAAAGGTAATTTTCTTGATCTCAATAAGATGCTGTACCTACGTTATTATTGAAAAAAATAACTTGCCAACTTTTTGCAATCAAAGCCAATGCACTCATAGCCCAGCCTAACACAAATTCCTCAAATTAGTGGGACATGTTTACTTACCTGTGATTTATCCTTAAAATCACCAGTAAACTCAAATGTTTTCCCATATCCACAATGAGTGGAGAATCTCTCAACTCCCTGAAAAAGGAAAGAACTTTGCACATTTTCCCACGAAAATGGAAAAGAGAAAAATGAAGTAGTTATTTACAACAGAAGTGAATGAGAAATCATTAAAGAATAAAATGAAATAGGACTGTCACTAATTCTTGAAGTAGGTGGGGATAAAACAAAAAAACAGGAATTCAAGATGCTGGTTTTACATCAAAGTAGCCAGGGATATACCTCAAAATATAAGGGGAAAATCCCCAGTCCCCTGCCCTTAATGACAGCCCTGTGAAAAGAGCACTTTGATTTGAGTGGCACACCCTGCAATGAAAAGCAATGCTAGAGTATTAAGTTTGATACTCACCCTAATCACAATGCATTCGTTGTCTTGCATGGCTTCCATAAACATTGTAGCCACAAGTAATTCAGGGTTAATACAGAATCTGATCTCTTCCTTAAAGACAATAATGAAGTGGAAATGATCAAAGTAAATGTATAAAGATCCTAAATATTTTCTTTATTTCTTTCAGAATAATGAGGCAAGTATATCTGAACATGGCCTGCACCCAAAACACCACCTCCAATAAAACGGTTTGCAAAATCAACCTAGGCAAACAAACCAAAGTCAAGTTAACTTCAGTAGTGTTTTTAAAACCTTTGATCCCATAATTCAGACAGGTATCTCTTAATCTTTTATACCCTGGTTCTTGGAGGAAAATGTCAGGTATCTGTGACAACTGAAGGTGCTTGGACATTAGATATTCTTACATGTATGTTGATAGCAATTCATTACAAGGAAACACAGTTGTTCCTCTTATGCCAATGCATACATGTAAGAAGCAGTAAAGATAAGATTTGTTCTTTTTAGTGATCATTCTTCTCTAGCAATATGTTGTTCCCTTATCTGCCATCCAATTGCAAATAAGGCAAGTTTTGTTGAGGTCACATCTGAAAAGCTGACGAATGCTCCATTCTCAGGGAAAGGGTGAGTTCATTTGACCCACAGCAATCCCCTAAGCTGGTGTAAAGCAAACCACTGTCAAAGGGCAAGTTATGTGAGGGACACATCACTTTAAATGGGATAACTTTAAGCTGAACCAAAATGAGATGGACTGATGAGTTACAGAAAATCTTGATGCAGCTGCACAAAGCCCTGACACTGAAAATTATGTTGACCCTCAAAAAAAGAAGACTATTGTGCCTGAACCAGTCTTATAACTAAACTATAGCAAGTGGTGATCATAAATAAGGACCATTCAGTTCAAACAGTACATGAGCCACAATACAAAAGGGTCACAGAATAGTATAAACGTGAACTTAGGTTTTGAATGAGGGAGATTTAATCAAACCTGGAGCATGCATTCTCCAGAATCTTCAATGGAGGTCTTGTTATCAATGATAACAGGACACAGTGGCAGGTCACAGGACTCCCAGTCTTGGAGAGTGGGAAGAGAGGCATCTGGTATTACCTTGAAATAGATTTTGACAAAGAAAGTTATGGTAAAATAACATCCATCTGGGATTACACCAAGACATCATTATTAAGCCATATCAGTTTACTGTGGTTGTTGAAGTTGGAGGATTTTTAAATTATCTTGTCAAAACTGACTGTATTGTTAACTTTTGATTAAATGAAAAAAGGCAGTTAAGAATTTGTTATATTATTAGTCTGGGTTCAGGACTGAGTTCTAGTGAGGTCACATTTTGGGTAAAGTTGCCTCTCTTGTATGCCTGATTGTTGTAAAAACAAAACTAGAATTCTTAAATTGTTTTCTGCGGGAGGGAATATTCAGAGAATATTCAGAATGGAATTAAATTACAATCCAAATGACAAAATCTTTAGATGTAAGTACAATTTAGCCCTTAAGTGAATAGCATTTGAAAAACAATATATACTGAATTGTTCCACACATCATATTGTGGGGTTATGAAAAAGTGTAAAGTAGTTCTACAACAGTGTTAAAGTGGTTGATTTTTCAATTTTTGTACTTTTATTTACTCCAGTCAAGTGCAAGTTCTATCCACTCTGAATCACATACATTGTAAGGATATGAGGGATACCTGTCGACTGTAGAATACTCTTCCTTCAATATCAGGCCAGTCGTTGCTAAGTCTTTCAAAATAATGGAGTACACATCTCAACTTGGCAGCTTGTGTGTGTTGGATTTCCTCTCTGCAGAAACAGATGTTAACCCCACAAATCAGAGTGAAATGATTAGTGAAATTTCTTCTTGGCCATGCACCATGAAAATGTCATGCACAAACTGAAAAACAAACACAGCTGTCTGTCTTGTTATGTACATCATTGGGCAATTACTTGAAAAACATACCTGTGGAAACATGCAAAGAAATTGATGAAATTGATTGATTGCACTTGAGAGTCATGAGGCGGTGGTGGAAGTGTGCACAAGAATGCTGATGCTAGAACACAAGCTATGAACTTCCTGTCCAGAACAACACCAGATTCTGCAAGAAACAGCAAAATGTGCACTTAGTAACATAGAGATAATGAAATCTGGGCTACTGCGATTTTTTTTAAATTTTCAAAACAAAAAAATCACATCACCAATGCAAGCAAAAAAGTTGCTCTTGAAGCCGCGGCTTTATGTG
Organism: Galaxea fascicularis; assembly: GCA_948470475.1. Taxonomy (NCBI): domain Eukaryota; kingdom Metazoa; phylum Cnidaria; class Anthozoa; order Scleractinia; family Euphylliidae; genus Galaxea; species Galaxea fascicularis. The sequence continues at coordinate 25,575,980 of OX419344.1, read as the reverse complement.
TGGTCACAAATAGGGTACATTTCCCCCCTCCCTCCCCTTCCCGCCGGTAGCAAACTAAAGACCTTGGCCACCGCTAAAAAAAAAACATCTCCTGCAGCGTTAATACGGAAAGTGAAAAATTTGAACCAGCGATTATACCGTTCGATGTTTCAATATCGCTACGCAAAATTTAGTGTTTGTATTTTGTTGGCACGCATCAGATATCTGCCTGTCGAATGTGACCTGTAAAATAGACCCGGCCGATACCTTCCCCGGCGAAACTTTCGCGCCACTGCCTTCAAGTGCCTCAAAAGATTCAAAATTTTTATCTACGTTGGTTACAAGATACTGGAACACATAAAAAAGCGATCATTAGGAACCTTTGTCGTGAATAAACCAAAATACAACAGCGGGGATAACCTTCTCGTTTCAACAACTTTATGGCGCTAATAACACGGTTCGCATTATTATAATTAAGCTCAAGCTTATTCGTTTCGCCAATAAACGCATACAGTTTGCTGAAAGAAAGACGCTTCCAATTTAGCTAGGTTGATTAAATCCTTGATCTTTGACGAGTTTAATCACTTAAAAATTAAAATGCTATCATTTGCACAAGCCAATATTGAATCATGTAAACAACTTCAACGCTACTCACCACGCTGTTGTGAGCACAGAGGAATGCCTTCAGTGGGTGAAAACTCATCAATACTCGACGCTAAATAAACTATGAATGGCAGAATATTGTTGAAAAATGTTTCCTTTTCTTTTTGTGAAGCCATATCTTCAAAAAATATCATCAAGCCTTCAAACAACCAGTCTGAACCCGTGGAGTTGGAATTCCACAAATCTGTTGAACAGTCGCCTGCGTGCACTTCCAAATCATTGCCCGCTTCTGTAAATAATCTTCCCAAGACCTCAGCTAGACGCTTTGCATTCTGAATCCCGTCTAGCTCAGAGTAGAGGCCTTTCAGCATTTGCCATCTTTGGTCATTTAGATGTGGAAGGTCTACACGACGCAAATGTTGAAACACCATGACTAAACATCAGTATCACACTCAAACAAATTATCCAACAAGACCAAAATATCGTCTGTGATTCCTGTTAATTGATTCGCTCCTTTTCAGTTTGATAATTCAAAAGTAAAGGACCACAGACGTCTACAAGCACCCCGCTAAAACGAAACAACGGTGAAGACGCCTGATACTTCGCGCGAACACGATACACAGTCATTAAGATCAAAGTGCTATTTCTCATCACCTGTTTTGTAATCAACGTGGCAAAAATAGTACAAAGAATGTTGCATTTGATCTCAATAATTGCATACCAAATATCTTAGGAACGATAACAATCTCCTCTGAAACTTTCTTTCTTTGTTTGTATACGTTTTTATTAAAATTCACTTTGTTCAAGTATTAATATTACAAATAGCAAGGGCCAAAATAAATACAATGTGAAACCACTCAAAATTCTGATCTTTGTATAAAATACACACTGTATCTCTAAACAATAAAACAGTGTCTTCATTTTTGCTGGAAAATATAATTTGATTTGCATAAACTCACATTAACTTCTTAAGAGTGAGTTGGGGAAAAAAACACTAAACTTTATGGGGTCAGAATCTGTGGGGAAATGAATATGGGCTGCATGTGGCACACTAGCAGATTTCACACTCAATAGATTGAAATGTTTCCACTACTGCCTTTCTCAAACAACAGCCCATTCAAATACAAGAACATTATATAAACTAGGATAGAAAATATACCTTGGCATTTATGTACTGACACATGTCAGATTTCACAGGGCACAGGAGTTAAGAGATGTTTAAATAACTCACAATAATTATTACAGTCAGACATTTGAGTAACTGGTCACTATCACTGAAGTTGTCTGTCATAACAGCCACTTTACATTTGTCACTGACCCTGACTAACCTGAACTCAGAATAAAGCTTACTGTTCCAGGGCTTATTCAATATTCTTAACATTCTTTCAATGACCATGGCCATTATTGAAGAATAAGGAAAAATATCCCATCATAATCAGAAGATTGTGCCAAGGGCCTCAAACCAAGCTAAGATGGTGTTATCATTTGCAGCCCAAGCTTCAAATTCTTCGAAGGAAATCTTTCCATCTTTGTTAGTGTCAGCACACTGAAACACATTGTTCACCATCTCATCGATTGCATCTTGTGACATTGCCTCCATAATTGGCCATCTTCCATCAACTGCCTGAGTGCTTGTGTTACCTGGATTATTCATAACCATTGCTGGTTTTCCAGCTGATGTTGATGGGCCAGAGTCATTGGGAATCGGAGCATTAAATACTGCCGACACTGGCTTGTCAGCTGAGTCATCAAAAGAGGCCATCATCTCCTCCTCACATGACCTCACAACATCACGCACAAGCTCCAGGCTCACTTCAAAGTAAGCTTTAAACATGCTTCTTAGATTCTCCCTGGAAATGTAGCCTTTCTTCTCAAAATCACAGCCACCAAATGCATATGGGATCTTCTCTTTCTCACTACCTTTAACAAGTATGGAGAGGCCAATAACAAACTCATCAATGTCAATTATACCATCATCATTTTGATCATAAAACTTAAACATCTGATCCATGACCAGATTCTTGTTCTGCCCCAGAGGACCCAAACATTTGTCAAAAACTGCACGTGTAATTCCTGCTTTTTCAGTTGCCAGGGTTTTGAACTGCTCCACCAGAGCTTCTATCTCTGCTTGGTCAAAGTGGCTTTGTTCTCTGAGATGTTGAATTTCATCCCAAGACAAGGAACAAGGGTGATCTTTGATACCTGCAGAAACCAAATGTAACAAAACACATTGACAAAATTACTACCATTTTCGAGCTAGGGTGAAGCGTGAACATTTTTACGTGTTGTTACACACTCAAAACATTCAAGTTTGTCTGGAGAAACTTGAATGTTTTGAGAGTGTAACAACGCATAGAAATGTTCGCACTTCCCGCTAGCTTGAAAATGGTAGTATGCACTTTACAAACAATATTCTGTCAACTGAGAATGTGGTCTGTTTTTTAGCTACATTTTTGCTGACTCAAAAGTCTATCCATAATAAAATTGCCATTTATTGGCCAGGAATAGTGTATGTCAGAGCAATGCATGAATACGTTTTTAATGTACGGGGCTATGCAGAAATCTTTTAGTGTTTTCTAACAGGGTTAGGTTTTTAAACTGTTAAAAGTTGCCCAAAATCAAAACAAGGCTAATGACTTCTCATCCCCACCCATCCCTCCCTCACTAGGGTCATAAATCTCACATGGTTGGGAAAAAAAAAACAACATTCACTTGGAAAAGGTCATCCTCTGGAAAAAGCCTTTTCTAAACTGCCGAAAAAAAAATTAGCAAGATTTCCGCAAAGTCCCATACATTTTATTATACATGCATTTTGTGACTCAAACTCTATTCGTTTTTGGAACAGTGTTGGTATGACAGTGATGGGGCTGTGCGGAAATCTTTCCAAAAATGAGGTACCATGTGAAACTGGCAATTCAAAAATTCATCAGCTGTAAGTATTAATAATTTTATGGATGGGTGAAATCACAACAAAGCAAGCATTTTAACGCAATCAAATTATCACATATATAACTTTGCTTTTGATCTTACCTGGATACAGTGGTTTGAGGCAAGGTGCCCTAGGATTTGTCAATGGAGGCATCGGAATTCGGATCTTGATAAATAAATGAGTTTTGTTATGATCATCTCTGACTTCGCAGCGCTCACAAACGTCATAGTCCACACAGTTAGCGCATTTATAACGAATCCCACAAATCGGACTTGCTTGACAAGAGTTGCAGGTTATTCCTCGGTGAATGTACCCTTCTTTTCTTGATTGATCTTCGGCAATGTTGAAAAGAAGATTTAAAAGATGCTGCCCCTCCTTGGCATCTAACTCATCTCCAACAAGAACATTGGCCTCTGCGTCAGAGGTGTCGGATGCGTGACGGACTGGTGTTGCAGCACTCTGTATAGAGTGTATCTGCTCTTGTCTCGGAGTAGCATCATCGGAAGAATTTCTTTGTTCCCGTTCTGTTTGGTTTGTTGCTGGCGCAACAAGAAAGTACCGTCGAGCTGTGTTCGCGCCGATGAAAAGAGCAACACCAGCTGCCGCACCAAATGCAAACTGTGTTACCGACCCCATCATAGTACAAACTACTCACATCATTCTTTAAAACCTTAGACATTCACACTGGGAACTGGAATAAATGAAATTTAAAATATACGCTCCCGTTCATAGCTGAAATTTACAAGATTTTCGTGACGAAAAAGCCAGTAAAAAGCAGAGTACGCAATTCTTGAGCCAAAATGGTTCAGCGGCTTGTCAAGGAGCGCACGTTCAAACGAGTTTGTTTTTCGAACTTTCAAAATGGCGGGTGTTGGTAACTCCAATGGATTGAGTGGAGCACCGTTTAAAGAGCCAAGAAAAGCTTTATTTCGGTCTCCAGATCAAGAGGATAGCAGTAAGGCACCAGGTTGTTGATTTTTCCTTATAAATATATGGATGTGAAAGTGTAAATTTGAATCATCAATCTGTGAAGAAACTGTATCAGAAAAGCAGACCGTAGTCATGCGACGTATATTTTTGGTAACTTCTCGGCCAGTAGCAGACTGTAATACTCTTATTTAGAGTGTGGAAGAGGTAAATAATAAATAATAATATTAATAATGATGGTGAGGATGATGAAATGATGAATGATAATTAATCAACAAGCTTTATTGTGTTGTCGTTTGCAGAGGCTTTGGAGGCATTACTCAATAGAATACAAGTGGACATTGAAGTGGATTCTAACTTGAATAGCCTTAGAAAAGGTGAACTTCACATTTTAACCATGGGTTATCATAATCCATGAAATCCGAATTGTAAATTCTCTTTGAAACTGATTATGTACAGTGTGCCAGGCAATATCCTTATATCCATACTGTAGTGGGTTACTAGAACTTCCCAGGGGGAGGGGGTAACTCTCTTTCAGCGAAAGTCACCTTGAGGTGGATTGTGGAGTGATGGCCATGTCTCTCAAGAGAACATCTAGAACTATTTCCAACTAGGTCAAATTTAGTGTTTGTGTCACTTAACACTCCCTTTTACTGGATACATTTCACAAAAATATGGCTGCTCCTTAGTAAGGTTGCATTCACTGCCCAGGGTTGTCAAAAAGATATAAGAACGTAGATGGTACTGGGGGTGACAACAACATTTCCCCCCTTTATTTTCTCTTTTACTAGCAAATCTTAGATGGTGAAACTGGGAAAGTAGCTGGAAATATCGCCGGTTGCCTGTGCTTTTTGACAACCCTGACTGCAATGAGGTAAATGGTATTTTTCATAAGAAACAGGGGCCAGAACATGTTGGGGGCGGGCATTATACTTCCCATACCTTTCTTGAAAATGGAGGTTTCCAAGTGCGCATGTTTTTGTCTATTTAAATGCCAAGTAATGATTGTTTACATTGATACCTGTCCTCAGCTTTCTCTAATGTAGGGTAAGTTAATGCACAGGTACACCAGTTGTTTCCACTAACCCCTTGTCTCTTGTTTTATTCACTGTGAACTGACTGAAATTCTCTCTCTAATACAGACATCCATAAACAGACACTAACAAAGCTAAGACAGGAGTTGACTCATCTCAGCCAAGATGAGTGGATGTATAAACCCATCGACCAGATCATTGGGTTTTGATATTAAATATCAAAGCCCAATTGATTGTGCTCAAAGGTCCACACCAGCAGAAACCAATAACCTCAACTTCTGTCACTACCACACCAGGATTAGCCCTCAAGGAATCTTAGATTGTCAAGAGAGGGATCTATGTATAAGATAGAACACAAATTCATTGCCGAGTACTATGTTATGTTATTATCATGCTCACATTATTTAAAAAACAGGACAAAGGAAAGACAGGCTGACATCCTTAATTAAAGATTTTCTTCATAAGCACTTAAAACAAATGGGAGTTTCAACACAAGATATCAAAAGACTACAATAACAAACAACAAATGACAGTGTTTGGTGTAAAGAAGGAACATTGCTTTGTGTTGTTCAGTGTGAGTGTCAACTTCCATGGTGTGACTAAAAGACTTACACTGGATCAGACAAGTTGCAGGCTGGTACAAAGCCTAACTCTTGATGGCACTACATGCTGAACCTCTGGTGAGCATTGTGCTGTATAATAAAATAAACTAGCTTGTCTCCTTAAAAATTAACAGTTAAGCTAAATGAACATTACTGACAAATAACACTTAGGCTTCACTAAACCTTTGATGTATTGACAGATGTTTAGGACTAAAAAAAAGTAATGTTGATTAATATACTCATGGCACACAAGAAACACATGCAGTGTTTGATCAATGGAGATGGTAATACCTCTTCCTTTTACAACAAATGATATGAATGCATTAGTCAGTGTTGTACAGTGGGAAATACAGAATTCCCACTGTATTTGACAGAGCATGGATGTACATTTTTATGTCTCATTTACAAAAACAATGTGCCAGAGGAACAGCAGGCATAACATGTCACTTGTCATTAGTTGTGTTTTACAGTGCTTTTTTTTGTTTATTTGACATGGAATGTTACAGAAAAGAAAATCCACCATTCAAAAATTTATATTACTTTTATTGTAGTAACTACATAATAACAAATAATTATTATTACAATATACTTTTTTGGAATACTTTTGTACAACACTATTGTCATTATAGGAAATTGCAATGTAACACTAATCACATCTTGGCATAACTGAATTCATGAAAGAACGTCCCTTATTTTTTAGAACGATAATAAATATATTTTATGTATTAATTTTTATATGGAGTGATTTTACTTAACCTGTGAAATAAAAGAAGTGCAGTAGTAACTACTAGCAACTTTTACCCACTATTTCCTTTGTATCTGACTTTTATGCTATATTACATGTTGTCTAATAAAAATTTTTCACAGGTTTAGTAAAACCACTCTATTACCTAGTCCTTACATATCCCAGCCTCATTTGTTAATATCTCACTTGGATCTTAAGAGATCTGCTTCTTTCAAGAGCAAGTGGATAACTTCCAACTCTGAGTTATTATGCTAGTCATACCTCTTGCAACTGTCAATAATTTACAAACATGTATTGCAATTTTATAATGACCAATGTATATACAGGGCTATTAAAATAAATAAAACCTGAAGTCCAGGGAATTTAAACTACCAGTAACTGTCCCTTGAAATTAAGTCATACGAGTTGCAGCAACTTACAAAAAGTCTCTCTCTCTAAAAAATATTCCTACAATATTAACAATTCCCCTGCAATTGATCAAGTGATTCAGGGAAGGTCCAGGTACATCAAGAGAGCCTAGCCAAGAGGATTCAATGCAGTTTGGAACCAGTACAAACTTGCTCACAGAACTAGAAGTTCAATTGAGAGTCTCCACAGAGATTCAATAATCTCATTCAAATTAGCCATACTTTTCTGCAGGACCATTTTATAAGGCTCTATAAGATGGTGCTATCATCTAAGTCACTGGATCTTTTCTGAGGTAATGCACCCTTGGAATGTACCATTTACTTTGATAATAATTATCAAAGTAAATCGGACATAATTAATATTTATTAATAATAGTTATTAAAGGTTACTCCGTTAATGATTATTATTAAAGGAGTAACTAGGAGTGCTTTTCAAATCTTAACTTCATCACTCAATCTGTCAGGTCATGAAGTCAGTGTTCTCAAGTTTCTGATCCATCTCTGGATAACTCTCCTAGAGACAAAAGTAAACTATTGAGATCAGCTCAAAAACATTAATACAGCTGAGACAAGTAATTTGTCTTAAAGTAGTTCTTAATTTGTTCTTGGTTCAATGAAAAAGAAAACAGGATTGACCTCTTATTTAGACAGAAGTAATTCTAGCATTACATCTTCTTTCATTTTCAGTGTTATTGATACATCAATCATGATGTTATTGTAATTCCAAATAACTAGCAGGAACCCATCCTTCCAGAGCTGTCACTGTGTGCCGTGCAAACCACCATCCTTCCTGTCCTACTCGCAGCAGTTCCAGCACATCCCCCTCCTGGAAGGACACCTCTGTGTTTTCCAAAGCTGTGTAACTAGCTACAGCAGAGTATCTTGCCCCTTTATGAGGCCCATCTTCACCATTGTACTGTAAACAGCAAGAAAATGAGTTAACAACCAAGGTCAAGATGACAGATGAAATCCTTGTCCAAAGCAAAATTGAATGAAAAAAATGCAAATTATCATTAAATTGCACTTGACATAACTGTTGAGTATTCCACTGACATTTTGTAAATTTTTATAATTGCCCTTTTCTAATTCACAATGACCATCCTCATTTATGGTGCTACAGTAGTTGGGAGAGTTTCTTTACCAATCAAAACATTTCTGTTTGGTATTCCCTTGGTATAATGACCTGTGTGTTTGATCAAGCTACACAGTGTAAGGAGAAACTAGATGCTGTCTGCCACTGGGTTTAAATAGCAATAAATAAAAGGTGACTGACCACTGACGTCACTGTACCAACACACAGACAGTACTTCAAGTGGTGTCAATCAGAATCATTGATTCTTTTGTTCTTACCAAAGTACGTTTATTTTGTGGGTACTGAAACTCTTGTTGAGGTTTTTTGGGAGAATCTTCAATGCTATCTGAGGAGTCCCATTCGTCAGTATCACAGCCGTCATCATTATCAATGCTATTTCCCTCCATGATATTTGAGACCCTGGATGTGAATGTTAAACAAGGCATGAGCTGGAGCTAGACAATACATTTTTGGATTCATAATGACCAAATGCATTTCAGTAAATGGAGAAAAAACTGACAGAATTATTATACCTGTTATTACTAGCTGGGACACTGGATCCATTTATTCCATTTATTGACAGTGAAGACTGGCTTCTTGAACGCAAATCACTTTCTGAAGTAGCAGTAGCTGATGACAAAGCTGAGGCTGATTTCCAACGATCTGAAAATAAAAAATTATTGTTACCATACACTTATTATTACTACTACTATACTAATACTAGTACTACTGCTACTGCTACTGCTATTATCACATGAAATATGTAGTCTTGTTTCGTCAAATGTCTGTGCACCACCAGAGTGCCATATGAATGTTGATAACAATGCTATTTGATCATACAGGTGAGTAAACAACAGTGGAAAGTGGGGAAGAGGTGCGTATCACCTATGTTTAAACAATAAAGCACTCTTACTGTGAACTCCAATTTGCTCTGAAACAGCTTCTGTAAATAAACAATATAATTCAAGTCAGGTTTTTTTAGTTAAAATTCGTTACTGTCAGAAAATAACAAGAAGTGTACACAATATGCAACTGACATTTAGCTAAAAACCTGAATGTGCTAATCCGATAACTGTGAATAGTTTGATTTGATTTTGACTTTTCACATTGTGCAGCAACCAATGGGAAGTGACATGAAACCACAAACAAATTACTGTTACTGTTACACAATAACATTCCATAAATGATATTTCTAGTGTTCACTGTTTTCGGATTTTCACAGTAAGTGAAATCAATGTACTGTAAGTTTTAAAACACACCTTTTACTTCATCAAATTGAGACCACATCAGATTTCTGATTTCCTTTACCCAGCGGTTCTTCACCTCTGTAGATAATGGCTAGAAAATTACATGTAAAAATTGTTTCAAAAAATTACTACAGGAAAAGAAAACCAAGTACATTAATAACTTAAGAACTGAAGGGTTCCATTGAAAACAGACTGCAGCAAACTTTGTAAAATGTGAGCAAACCCCAGTAAAGACTAAGGTATTGGAATCTAAATGATTCATGGCCAGAAAAAGACTGGTGTTTCACATTCACTGCAGCATGCAATTCCATCAAGTTTTGTTTATCTAGTCTGATACAAGAAAGAGGCATTATGTGAAATCAAATGATGAGGTATGACCTCTTGTTGCTAAGACAAACACCCTTGCTGCTTTTATACTAAAGGCCCCCTTCCCAATGGAAGTTTAAGTTAGCAATGTCAGTGAAGTCCTTATTTGACTTGCCAAACAAAAAATGTGGCACTGCACAACAGATCTACTGGTGGTACTTCAAATACGAAAAGGTTATTAAGTCATTGACTAAATATCAAATTTTAAAGCCATTGCTTACTTGCAAAACAAAGACTTCAGAGCGTCCATTCAGCCACAGTTCAAACTTGTCTGGATCACCTCGCACAACCTCAGTGAATCCCATGTCGCATGTCTATACATTTACAATTTTGAAGGTTATTCAATTACACACAAACTATATGCCAGGTGGTTTGACTATTTTAAATAATCTGTTAGTAATTTGGTGTTCAAGCATTGATTAGAAAAAATACCTTGATACTTTTCTTGTAGTGGTAAGTCACTGCATCTTTACTTGTATCATCATCCCGTTTGCTGAAAATAATCATTTTTTGATACATAAAGACTTGGCGCTGCTTTCCACCTTTCAGAGGAAGTAAATTCAGATTCCAATTTTTGTTTGTTTCCCAGACCATGAATGCATCTTGGAGTAGTAGTTTTCCCTGTTCTGCCAAGTTGCCAAGGAAACCCTTGATCCCACAAGAGTGCATGACATCATTGACATGGCGCAAGACACCTTCCATTGTTTCAAGAGCTTTCTGTGAATACATGAAGCAGTAGAAATGTTGGTCGACGTAATATAAAAATGCCAATACAGCTGCAAAAACAATACAGTCTTACACCTATTCCCAAACACAAGACCTGCTTTTCCAAAATATGGTCCAAATGAACATTTTTTATTGTATTAATTGAAATTTCTTTACCAATAGCTATACAGAACATTCCAAAATAAAATGAGAGGGAAGGTTAGAATATGTCTTAAAGAATTGCACCGGTTATCACAAGGTCATGGAATCAAACCCTGTTCAAGTCTGAAGCCTGAAAACAAAGAAACCTGATTTTTTTTTTCAGGTTTCTTTACACAATTGCATAAATTGTGTTCTTAATTGTGAGAATCATTTTTCATTTGATTAAATAATCAGCTGGTAATGCGTTTTAGATTATGGATTCCAAGTAACATTACCTCTAGGTCGTCATAGGCAGTGCTGTTTTTTACTGTTAGTTTCATCATTTCTTTAAGCAAAAGCTGGTATTTAGTGATTCTCTGGACTGGTTTGAGGAGGTATGCACTCAGAGGAAGCATGTGACCAAGCTTTTCCTGACACTCCTGAAAAGGTTCAGAAAACTGGATAATTTATAATAATAATAATAATAATAATAATAATAATAACTTTATTTAAGTCTCAAATCATTCTAGCTTAACACAAGTGCTCTACTAATTGGGGAGACTGTAAATCAAATAAACTCGAAATTAAATCAAATGTTGATTATTGAGGAGAGGGGAAAACCGGAGTACCCAGAGAAAAACCTCCCGGAGCAGAGTAGAGAACCAACAAACTCAGCCCACTTATGACGCCGAGTCCGGGAATTGAACCCGGGACACATTGGTGGAAGGCGAGCGTGCTCACCACTGCGCCAACCCTGCTCCCTGTCCTGAGAGAAACTTGTACTGCTTTTCCCCTGCATATCAAAATGATAAGTCAAGTAATTTTCTACCTTGAAAAAGGGCAAATTGATGTAGTCCAGTCTGAGTGCCTCAGAGCTTGGCTTGTTCTTGCAGTATGTGGCATACATTTCAAATTCACTGCTCTTCATGATAAATACACCACCAACCAGTGATGGCTGATCTTTACTTGATTCCAGCTCACATAAAAAGTCATAGCGATGAAATTCATAGATTTGTTCAATGTTCCCAAATATAATCTTTTTCTTGCCATGTAAATCAGCAGGAATTTTGTTTCCAGCATGCCCAAACTCTTTCAAATAACCATTGATAATACACTCTAAATCATCCACATAGTCTTTCTCTGTTTCAATCAACTCCATCATCACTTTTTCCCTCTTCTTGAAAGCTTCAGGGCTGTTGGTGCCATCCACAACGTCTCTCTGTGGAATTTTCCAGAAGATGGAAATCAAACATTTTACTGCACTTTTACAGGTCACAAGGTCTACTTTTCAAAAAACTGACCAGAAATCATTTCATGCTTTGCACAATTTTAGGAGAAGGAAACTACTGTACAGGTATGCAAACCCAATTTGTGTCAAAACATCCACTCTTTGGTTAGAATAAACAACAAGTCTAATCAAGTATTGTAAATTAACATACCGTATATCAAAAGCTTGTTGACATTTACTAATAACCAGGAGTCATCTCAACTTAAGGTGTATCATTAACTGGGTTTTGTAATAATGTAGAGTTGTAAGGGACTGAGATACAAGTTAATACTCTTTCTTAAACTTCTTCAAGTGTATGTGTAAATTAGTTTGGTTTTCATAAAATAGACAGCAGATAACAGTATGTTACAGAGTGTAGCTAGATTCATGCATGTCTTCTAGATTTTAGTTCCAACAATACACAGTGCACATCTTAACCAAGGAAGGCTCATCAACCCTGGTTCTTATCACAAGCAAACCACAGCATACCCACCAATTGGATGTTTGGCTCAGAGAGAGACTGGTGTACACCTCCTGTCACCTGCAAAGTGTCTGGCTCCAGCACAATGGACACAGGTCTCCTGCCTGTTGTTTCAGGTGGCACTGACTTCTTGCGATCCTTGTACAACATGACTGGACTCTTTACCGTTGGACTTTTCGGTGCAGTGCTGAGTCTGCGTTTTGTCTCATCTTGTTTGGAAGGATTGGCTGGAATGCCTGGTACAGGCTGCACTGGACGCTTCACAACAAGCTTTTTCAAACTAACCAAGGTAAAAGATAAGCTATTGATTAAGGATTCTGTGGCTTAGGCTAAAACTGACATCGCAAGTTTGAGATGGGTTCCAGTTTCATAAGACAGTGAAACTTGACCCCCTAGCCCATTTTTTACCACTCTTTTGTGGCCCAAACTGCAAGAGCCCATTTATTTTCTTATTTAAAAACCCCATAAATTGGACCACCCATAAATAGGACCAAATTTTCATGGTTTGATGGTGGTCATATTGATGGTGTGCAACTGTAGTTATTATTTTGGATCTTCCTGAAAGCTAATAATAACTGAAACTCTCCCCAAACCCTGAACAACAGGAACAGATATACATGGAGGAAAACAAGTTTACTTAATTAAACAATTATTAAAAAATACTGTCTGTGTGAAACATGCTCCAACCTGTACAACAATAATTGGTTTAACTTGTCAAAGGTAATAATATGCACACAACAGTATGGGAGAAACTGAGTACATGTATGAATTGTCATCACCATCATCATAAACTTGGACTGAAGAATATCAATCAGGAATAGAAATTGTAAGTCCAAATCATTCTCTTGTTGATACTCTAATAGTAAATTAATATTAAATAGACTATTGTGAGGTAAAGATGTTCACCTTGTTTCACGTTTAGCCATCATATCATTGACCTCACTGATTCTTTTCAGACTGTCCTTTACTTTACTAATCAGAGTCTTATTACCCAGTGCATTGCTCACAGGTGTCATCTTCCTAACTTTTGCCATGTTCATTCCTTGCGGGCTCTTTAAGAAATTGTCAATTTCATCCAGAGCTCTTTCTGCCCCTTCTGATGACTGGAATCTGTCTATGGGTTGTAATGCTAAAAGGTCTACACCAGTCTTGCACCAGTTATTTACCTACAAAGTAAGGTATTCAAAATCATTCATTGGTTCTCTAACTAACAAACCTATCAATAGTATTATATGCATGGACACATGGGGAATGAAAACTGTTGAAGGTTCTGTTTGTAGTTTCAACAGCTGATCAGTAATTTTACAGAAATAACTGTGGAACATGCCTTTCCTGAATTCTGTGGGCACTGCTGTCTGTGTAGACTGTGTGCTTGTCAATAGCCTGTACAATTTTGAATAGCTGGATCTCCCACACAAAAGTAGTTACCATTAAGATCAATAAAGCTAAGGATTGAAAGTTAACTGGTAGAATAATTATTCTAAGTCTGTTCCCTTACAGACAGTCTTACTGTTACAACTTTGTGATACTCTCTCTCAGAACTAATGATCACTATAGAATTATTTCACTGAATTATTTTTTATCCAAACAGATCTTTACCATCTCCAGACATTCATGTATATCCATTGCTTTCTTCAAATCCTCTTCTCTCTTTTGCACTGCTTCATGAAACTTGTCACAGAGTGTCTTGATTTCACTGCATTTCAGCTTGATCTGATCCTTAGACTGTTCGTTGGTCTCTATCATCTTTGCTCCCTTGTCTATCAAACTTTTAGCCTTGTCTAGGAGTTCCTAGAATGTTTTAACAAATTCTGTTTACCACAAATGTTTCTCTGATCAGAGTGCCTGGTAGCAAACAAGGTTAAGCATGCAAGTACATGTAATACTCCCAAGTAATACTGTCTCCCATTTGTCCCTCACTGAGCCATTACTGGCTCAACACAAAATTATTGTTAGATTGGCTACATATATTACTTTTACATTAAATATGTGAATAATATTTCAGCCAGTTTCAATTTAACAGTAAACCATCCTAACACAAAAATGCTACAGACAACCACTCACCACAGATTTATTTGAAAATTCTTTCAGATCATTCAATAATGATTCTGCATCTTCTTTTGAGTCTCCAAAATCTGTTGTGCCTGCCAGATTACCTACAGCTGACATAAGACGGCCTGTTGTCTAGGAAACAAAAATTTTGAATTGTTTAAGTATATAAAACCTTTATTGATATGAAATTCTTATTATTATCTCTTGATCAGAACAAGAGGTTATGACTACAAAGGTTTAGACAAATTCTTCCAAATACAGTTTAGGACTATAATTAAGAAATGAAAGGAGCACAAAAAGGGAGTGTAAGAAAGGTGACATCAAGAAGTGTAAAGTGTTATGTACAGGACATTCTTGCTTATAATGACAGGGAACCCCCTGACATGGAACCACTTGCCCAATTTCTCTCAAGAGGACCCTGAATCTATTGGCCTGTAGATGTCAGTTATTTGGGCTTACGTAGACAAAATGTACTTTCTCATATATCTACATGTACATTTACAAAGCCCTGATCTGGAAGCCAAAGCCTTTTCATGGCATACCCTGAAAAAAAAAAAGGGAACAAACACCTTACAATACAGTTACAATGTACATAAAAACTACCTGGCTCATTTCGCGATCAAACAGGCACACTTTTAACCCATACTGTATCTTTAACCTATGTCCTTTCCAGAAACTTTCAAAGGTATTTTCCATATCTTCAAGTTGCATTAAAGCTTCTTTTAGCTCAGCTGCATTTTTCTTGACATCAGGAGTAATGATGTCATCCCTGTTCTCTCCAGCTTTACGATGCACAGTGATACAGTCCAGTAATGTGACTCCAGCTTGTCTTGCACTTGACATATCTTCTTTCACATCATGCCACATTTCTTCTTGTGTTTCAAGGGTGTGTTCCATCTCCTCAATGTTTGAGGACAATCTTGTTCTCATAAATGTTTTTCTCAATTCGCCAATTCTTTCTTCTGAAGATGTCAAGTTCCGCTGAAACCTTTCAATTGCCTAGAAAATATTTATTTCCATGTCACATTCTTAAACTGAGAGACAGAGGCTAGCTATAGGTAGGTAGTTAAAAGGTTGAAATATCTCTTTGTCTTTAACTTGGTCCAAACTGAAAATAGTCTCTAAATTGACTCTATTTTGATGTAATGAGGAGGTAAGTGGTTATGAATCTACAAAATGACTCAAATTCTGGGTTTAAATTGTCACTTTTAAATAAATATAAGAGTGTGTATATATGAATAACTTCAGTATCCATGCTAAAGTTGAAAAGGTGGATTTTAAGTCTTAATGATTACAGTCGAACCTCGATTATCCGGACCTCGATTATCAGGACTATTCGATTATCCGGACTTTTTTCTCTGGTCCCAGTTTTTTCATGAATATTAATTAGTTGTGATCTTGAAAACTCAAAGTTGCAAAAAGCCCAATAATCCTTTCAAAAGACTTTTGAAACAGCGTATTATCCTGTGCGCTTTTCAAAATTCGCAAGTGCAACGAGACAAAGAAATATTCTAATGCGTTCAGCTCATATATACATACAGGCTGTGTAGATTTCATAATTAAACTGTTTTCTTTGCTGTATCCCTATTTTTTACATGTCTATCTCATTAATATTCACATTTTTAATTATCCGGACTCTCGATTATCTGGACTATTTACCAAGGTCCCGACGAGTCCGGATAATCGAGGTTCGACTGTAACTGTCATTTTTCCCCATATGCACCAAAGAACCTAAAGCCACTCATGAAACAACACAATAGAACACAGTAGCAAACACTGACGACCAAGATTAAAACTCACTGTTCTGTGTTGCACCCATTCAGCATGTTTATACTGCAAAGTGCCTCCCATATCTTCACTCAGTTGTGATTTATCGATGTATCCCTCTAAGTCAGCAGGAGAATTCAGAGAAACTACCTAAACAAACATGAAGGAAAAAAAAACAACACATGTATTGAGACATTTTTACTTCGTCAAGAAGCATATAAACATTTATGCTGTATTAACGAACTTTGTTAATTTGGATTTCCACCATTTTTAAAACTGGTTTGGGTGAGAGCAAAACCTGTTTCGGTCAAGGCAAAACTGGTTTGAGTTAGAGCATAACCGATTTAGGTCAGGGGAAAACTGGTTTGGATTAGAGCAAAACTGGTTTAGGTTAGGGGAAAACCGCTTTAGGTCAGGGGAAAACTGGTTTGGGTCAGAGCAAAACCTGTTTGGATCAGGGCAAAACTGGTTTGGGTTTGAGCAAAACCAGTTTAGGTTAGTGCAAAACCGGTTTTGGTTAGAGCAAAACCAGTTTGGATGAGGGCAAATTCGGTTTTGGTTATGGCAACACCAATTTGGGATAGGGCAAAACCAGTTTTGGTCAGAGCAAACCGGTTTGGATTAGGGGAAAACCAATCTGGGTCAGGGTAAAACCAGTTTGAGTCAGGTCAAAACTGGTTTGGGTAAAAACAAAACCGGTTTGGGTCAGGGCAAGGCCAGTTTGTGGTAGGAGAAAACCAGTTCGGGTGAGGACAAAACCGGTTTGGGTTAGGGCAAAACCGGTTTAGGTATAAGTACTGTGTGGACAACTCAAGTGACAAAATATTGATGCAAGTAGACATAATTTATGATTAACATGTTTGTCTTTTCTTCTTAGATATCACAGAGGTCAGCATGGAGGCAAAACTTCCCACAGAGGTCGTCAAAGACGACATCAGGGGAAGAGAAAGGAAGAAATGAAGTAACAACAGCAAATTCAGAGAATGGAAGTGAAGAGGGAAAATCAGAAGATTCTGAAAGTCGGAAAAATGAGGGAGACCCACTTTCATTTGTCCTTGGTGATTGTGATGGAGAAGATAAATCTGGTAATGCAGAAGACAATGCATTGTAAACCCCTAATGAACAGAATCCTTAGCTGTAAAAATAGAAAATATTTGTGAATTCCATCTTGGAATGCCCCCCATTCCCCCCGCCTCCCCCTCTCTGTATCTTGTAATGTTGACTTGAGTTAAATAAATTATCCTGACTCATCTTTATTAAAACATGCAACGTTATATTTGTAACTTTCTTGGCTACCTCAACACACAAGTGTATGCAACGTTAATGTTCTCTTCTGTGTGAAACAATCAACATGTGTGAAGAGAACCTCTATTGTGTGAAATATCGGTGAGGCAGGAGACCTTCTGTGTACATGCTTTTCATTATAACTACCAAGATGACAGCAGCACCAACCATTCACTGCCCATGTCTCAGTATCTGCTGTGAATGGGCTTCTCGTACTGTGGGTTACATGTTTACAGCGTAGATTGCCACATTGCTCTGTGCTTAGGGATCAACAACAAAGAAACAGGTTGTGGACCAGATGAAGCTGTCAGTGGAAAACATGCCTCTAGTGACAAATGAAGAGGGATGAAAGAGAAAAAGCAGACAGCATCTATATGCCCGCGTGGATGGCCATAAAAGCATGTCATCTTCAGTACGCAAGCACTATGACAATGACCACGCGGGTGCTGTCCCTGAGGACCTCCTTAGTTGTTTCAAAGTCCTCAAGAAATGCATGAACAAATTCAATTGTCTTGTCAACGAGACACTTTACATCAAACAATTAACACCAAGTTTGAACGTGCAAACGGATTCTATCCGTGCTAAAGTATTTGTGTAACCACCTCCACTATGTAAATCAGTTGTAACTCTTGAACTCACATCGTTAATTTTAGTCTCATTTCTACCCTTGTTAATGGCGTCATGAAGTCGCCGAAACGTCGGGAAATTATATCACTTATTTTTACTTGTTTATGTAATAAACACAAAACATTTAATTGGCTCTATACGTAATGCACAGATTGACCCTAAAAAGTAATAATACTTAGACACTTAAAATGTCAGTGTTGCTGTTAACCTCACCTGTATTTTAGCATCTCCAATTATGCCATCTGTTACAAACCCTGGTTTGGAGTACTTTTGAAAAAATCCTTGTGGCTTCAACAAACACACTATGCTTATTTTAGCAGGAAAGCATTTCTACAAAAAAAGGATGTTACTTTAGTGTGTTCAACAATAATAGATTATCAGCAATCAAACAAAAATCTCTTAATTACCATTACTATTTTTTTGCATAATCAGACCTGCAATTTGTGTAGACAGGATTTTACTGATCCCCATTTATCTTTCCTTCTATCAACCACAAGTACAAAGCCCTTCTGGAGAAGCTCTTCACTAAGGCAACAAAAAAGAAAAAAAGGAGAGAAGCAGAATCATTACATCATCTTTGCCTGTAATGGCTGCCACAATAAGTATCCAAGGTTTGAGAACTACAATGGCAGGTAAAAATAAACTAGAATGAGCATACCTGTATAAATCAGACATGTCCTATGGGGGGTGACAACTCTAATAAATGTTGCTTGAGCAACACTATGTGTAATTTAAAGTCTTCCCAAAAAATTTGGAAGATCCTCTGATGCTTTAACTGATCAAAATACAAATTTTATTCAATGTCCCAATTTTTTTCTGTAATATCCCTGAACATTTCCCAGAAAACTTCCTGAATCTCCTGATTCCCAACAAAATCATGAGATTCCCGTTGAAGAATTTTGTTCTTAATGTAGTAATAATATCCATTTTATTTACATTTAACTCTGGGGAGGAGGGAAGCCTGGATACTAGTTTATTGGAGTCTGGATTTAGAACTGTCAGAACGCTGCTAGAACTCTTACATGTGCTCGATTTAGCTGGCTTTCCCTCCCTCCCCCCCTCATCATAGTTATTATTGTGTAACCAACGCACCAGCAAATTTAACCCGTGAAGAGAGACTTAAACTCTTAAACCTGTTTATATATCATGTTGCCAGTGGTTTCTAGAATAAAGTAACATACATAACACATAAGAGCGGGACAACTAATTACAGCAATTGAAATAACATAGGAAATGCGAGATAAACGAAGAGGAAAAAGACATTACCTGACGATTTGAGAATAAAGCAATCAAAGGAACGAAGTAAAGAATGTAACATAGTTATAACTTAACCTTACGAGCTCGAGTCAAATGGCGATTAGCATAACCCGCGCGAAGGTGGTACTATTTATAGGCAGCTGCACGGACTGGGGCTAGGCAAGGGGATTGGTTTCTACATATTGTTTATTCTGTAGTATGCTGGTTCTACTTGGGCAGTTTTGTTTTTCAATAAATGGAAGGGCCTGTCTTCTGTCCCTTTCCTCTACCCTATACCTGTTGTTGTTGTATCTCCCATTGGAGTTAATCTCCTAAAACAGGTGTCCCTTGTTAGAGTTGTTATCCCCCATATGTCCTCTTTTTAACAATACCTGGCCAATCCAATGAGATATTTGAAAATTCTTTCAGCATCTCTGTCACCAAGGCTTGCAAACTTGGAATGTTCAGGCATGGTGATCAAGAGGCATCCATTCTTAGCCTGTGCTCCTGCAATTTACAAAGGAGTGTCTAATATTTTCAACATCATTTACAGGTACTGTAGTGATTGTTTAGTGGATGTACTGTGCAACCCATGCTACTAATAGTTCTGGGAGCAAGAATACAAGGTGACTGATTGAAAGCATGTGTGTGTTTTAACTGTGAGTGTAATCCACCCACACTGAAGTAGAGTCTGGAGTACAGACATTACAGGCACCATTTAGTCTTGCCATCACCTTTTGGTGTTTACTAACAACAACCACAATTTTCCACTCATAATCATTTAGTTTACTTCAAAACATGTACAGTCTTCATGTCTTCATGACAACCATCATACTATAGGCATCAGAAATTACTTAAAACATTTTACTTAAACACATCACATAATAAAGAGGGGTTGAGACTCTCTGGCGGATCTAAACTGTTGTATTTTAATAATACCTTGCCCTTTGCTATCATTGACAGTAAACTATTACACAGGGATTGAAAAAGACATAAGGGCAACAAGGAAGAAATTAAGACCCTCCTTAGTTTGGAACAGTTACTTTCCTCATTGAACCCACCCAATGTCAAACTGTAAGTGGATGGATATTTTCACTATAGTTGCTCATTGCAATTCCACAACCACTCGCTGGCAGATCTATACTGATGACCTGTTACCCTTGCAGTTTACTCACCAGATAAAAATGCATACTTTTCTTGGAGGAGAGCAGCTATATCAATGGCCTTGATTTTAGGCTCCTCATAGCTTGCTCCTGGTCCTGAGGTTTGGACAAACAAGGAAATAGCTTAATTTCAACTGCCATTTGAAATACAACTTACAATAATTATACTGCTGTCACTACAAATCAAGTCTGTGGATGGAGTTGTTTTATTTAGATTCAGTTACTTTTAAAAACTTCTTTAATAGGTGAGTTGGCCAAATATCATGCAGTATTGTTAATTGTTATATAGCTGGTGTTTTTCCCACTTTAGCGTGCCCATTCATTGGCTATATCATGGTCACATGACATCTAACAATATATGAATGAACGAACAAATGAACAAACAGGTGGAGGGATGGATGAATAAATAAATAAATAAATAAATAAAACAAAAATCAAGATGGCCTGGTCAAACACTGCTGATTCAATCACCCATCCAACATGACCTGGAGGTGAGCAGCCGAATGTAATTTCTTGCAGGTAACATCACTTTGTACCAGATGAGACCAGTGAAAGATGCAACATAAATTTAACAGCTGATACAAACAAATTTAATTTTTTTCCTGATGAATCATATCACGTAGACATAAAAATTATTACAATTAAGGATACTGAGAGAGAAAAAAGTACAACAACCAAACTACTAATATTAATTCGCAGTTACTACTTGTTAACTTTGGAACAGCTTAAGACTAGAACTCAGGAATTCTGCATCATAAGAATCTTTTAAAAACAATTATAGAAACGACCTTTTTGATGTACATTGGAAACTATACCATTTTATAGTTTAACATTTGATTCATCATTTGCTCTCAAGTTTTCCAATTCTTTTAGATAGATATTTTTAGCTTTTATTGATAGTCATGTTAGAATTTAACTTACATTGTATTTTTTTTAACATAGAGGGCCACAAGTTTATTAGTTGCTTTAACTATTCCGTGCCACCCTCTTTAAATAAAGTGTTTTATTATTATTATCCTCTGCAAATAAATAACACTGAGTTGGTATTAATGAATCAGCCACAGACTACATCAAACAAATATTACAAGCTTAAGCTTAAAATTAATTATTGACCTTGAAATTAAGGCCTGAGCTTAACGTGATCAAAAGCAGGATTTTTCTAAAGGTCAGCACACACGAGGGGACTAGTCCCTGCAACAAGTCGCGGGGACAAGTCCCATCGTGTGAACTAGCCACTTTTGACAAAAAATCTAGTCGCAGGGACCAAATTTTGGTCCCTGCGACTTGCCCACGAATTCAAACTGGTTTGAATTTGTGGGACTAGTCCCTGCGACCAGTCCCTACGTGTAAACTCTTCAAGGGACTAGTTGTAGGGACTAGTCCCATCGTGTCTGCCGGCCTTAATGATTAATACAAACTTGTCCGCGGACGAACCAGCATACACCACTACCACCTGTCAACGGCAAGTTTTTGCACCACATTTTTCATATACTGTTTTATATCTCATAATACACTTGAAAAAATTACTCAACTCTGATTGGCTAAAAAGGAGCACATTTTTAGTTAACATAGTGCAGAGAAGTGTAACACGTGTGCAAATTGCAAAAGATTTCTGAAGTTAAAACAAAGGTACTCTGAGACTGTCAAAGCCCAACCGATGTATTTAGAAGATCGCCGCAGATCATGTGAAAACTTCCAAAGATCGTACAAAACCTTCTGAAGATCACCGAAGACCACACAAAGATTTCTGAAGATTGCCAAATGTCATCTGAATACTTCCGAAGATTTACGAAGATCACCCAAACACTTCCAAAGATTTCTGAACATTACCCGAGGATTTCCAAAGACTTCTGACAATCTCTGGAGATCTCCAAAGATAACTAGAACATCACAAGATATTTTCGAAGCTTATTAAGGGCAATGCCTTTTGCTTACCTCAGTGGTCAATGTATGATCCAAGACTTTTTAAGTAGTCTATTTTTTCAAGTGTATTATTATAAGGAATCACATGATTTTTCTCGTGCAATTTGGAATAAATAAGCAATTGTAAATTTTTTTCAAAAACCACAAATTGCACTCGCCCGAATTTTGTTGGCCTTAATTAACTCGTGCTTATTTATTCCGAATTGCACTTGAAATCATGTGATTACCCATACAAAATAAAACAATTTACGTTGACCCTTACCGAAAAAAGACAACCGAACTGATCTTGCTTTAGGCATGATTTACTGATAGCGTATTGGTGGAAATAGCTGGTTTTTCTTCATTACTTCCTTGGGATATGTTGCCAAAAATATGCCGACCGTAAGCTTATATCCAAGATGGCGCAGTGTTAAAACCTCATCTTGTGAATTGCAGCTACTGTGCCATGACCCCTCCGATAAAATCAAGGTTTCCACTGTAAAGTCAACTTCTGCACAATCTCCAAATGACCAGCTATCTAAAAAAAGTCTTCATATTCGTACAGACCGCAAGACAATGCTGGCCAAGAAAGTGTTTTGTTTGGCGTTTGGCGAAGTGATATGAATCACAATACCCGGATCAAAGACAAACGATGTTCACGGTCTACAAACCCGCCAATCACAGCTGTTTTCTTCTTTTGTTACAAGTCTAAAGTTAAACATCACATCACAGCGATCGCCAAACGACAACTTTTCAACTGAGGGAAGCACTGATTACCAGCGAGTTTATACTACTTTACGAGCGGGTTCAACTCGTTGTATGGTTTCTATTACACTATCACGTGGCGGGAAGCCAATATAATGGCGGGAAATTAAAAACCCAGTTTATAAGCAAATGCAAAAATTTTCACTGAATTCGAGTGTGAAGATATATTTATACTATTATCAAAGTGTTCGTTTCCTCGCTTTTTTCTGGCTTGCACAGTTTCCGATCTATTGTTCTTTTTCAATAAAAGCGACAAAAAATCGTCCAATTCGGCGGTAGCACATTTCAAAGCTATTGATTGAACTCTGTTTGTAAAAGGAAGCCCACTGAAGACCCGTATCGCGTGACTCTGATGTCTTTACGCTGCTCTTCTCGCAACCATGCAGCTACACTGCGCTGTGCAATATAAAACTGATGATAAAGAACAGCATGAAAACTGCAACAGCCTTCCCTAC